>PVJS01026528.1:7537-27038 GCA_004027185.1 Glis glis
CCAGGCGTGGTGGCACACGCTTGTAATCCCAGTACTTGGGAGACTGAGACAGGAGGATCTGGGTTCGCGGCCAGCCTCAGCTATTTAGTGAGGCCCTCCGCAACTTAGTGAGACCCTGTTTCAAAATAAAGAATTAAAAATAGGGCCGGGGGTGTGGCTTGGAGATAGAATGCCCCTGGGTTCAATCCCCAGTACTGAAAAAAAAAAAACAAGTTGGAGATGTCATGGAGGGCCAGCAGGCTTGAGGCTGGCAGACAGACAGTTGGGCTTTCTTCTGAGAGCAGTAGGGAGCCATGACCGGTCTTGGAGCAGGGGAGACTCCTGGCCAAATCCTGATGTAAAGATTTCAAGCTGGGCGTGGTGGCGCACGCTTGTAATCCCAGTACTTTGGGAGGCAGAGACCGGAGGATCCAGGTTCGCAGCCAGCCTCAGCTCTCTCTCTCTCTACTTAGTGAGGCCCTCCACAACTTCGTGAGACCCGGTTTCAAAATAAAGTATAAAAAAATAGGGCCGGGGGTGTAGCGCGGAGGTAGAACGCCCCTGCGTTCAATCCCCGGTACCGCAAAAAAAAAAAAAAAAGATTTCAAAGCCCCCAGCGAGGACCCTCCAGGCCGGGGAAGCAGCTGGGAAGGAAGTATCATCAGTATCATCGGCTTCGTCTGAGGGTTGCTCCAGGGTTTTATGGGGAGGAGGTTGGTTGGGAGATTTAAAAAAACAAAAAGCCAACCACTTTAACTTCCTTCGTGAAGTTGCTGTGAGTCATTTCTTATCCAAAACTCAAAAGATGTAAAAATAGGTAAGACGTTCACAACAGCCTAGGGGCGGAAATCGCCCAGGTGAGCAGAGCGCGGTGAATGGCGGGTGGGCTACACACAGTGTGGCCTGCGCACATGCTGGAATACCACTCAGCCCCGAAAAGGAGCGAGGCTCTGACACCCTGCAACTGAGAGGGACCTTGGAGACACGGTGCTCAGTCAGACAACCAGACACCATAGGCCACACAGCGCGTGACTCCACGGGTAGGAAAGATCCAGAACGGCGAATCCAGAGACAGGAAGTGGATTTGTGGGTGCCAGGGGCTGGGGAAAGGACCGGGTGACTGCGGATGGGAATGGGGCTTCCTTATGGGATGGTGGAATGTTCTAGAACTAGATGTACCCCAGCCCTCATGACGAGACTTGCTCACGGTTGGAGAGTCTCTGCTTCCTGCGTTTATTCCCAGCAGGGTGAGATCCTCCCGTGGTCCCGTGGTCCGGGCCCGGGATGGTTTCTCTGGGCGTGTGGCACTGGGTGGCAGCTGAGCCACACCAATTTTTTTTGGTAGTACTGGGAATTGAACCCAGAGTCCTTCTACCTCCAAGCTACATCCTCAGACCGATTTTATTTCTTATTTGGAAACAGGGTCTCACTAGGTTGCTGAGAGCCTCACTAAATTGCTGAGGCTGTCCTCAAACCTGCGATCCTCCTGTCTTAGCCTCCCAAGTACTGGGATTACAAGGGTGCACCACCACGCCCGGCTTGAGTCACACCAAATTTATTTCCACATTTTCTGGGTATTTGCAAACCCATCTCTGACTTTAATAGAAAACACACCTAGGTTTCCTGTAAGCAGTCTGCGATGGTGCAAACAACGTGCCTTTAAAAAATTCCCATCTGTGGTGCACGCTTGTCATCCCAGTACTTGGGAGGCTGAGACAGGAGGATCGCAGGTTTGAGGCCAGCCTCAGCAAGTAGTGAGACTCCCATCAACCTAGTGAGACCCTGTTTGAAAATGAAAATAAAATAGGGCTGGGGGTATAGCTCAGAGGTAGAAGGCCCCTGGGTACCATCCCCAGTACCATAAAAAAAATAAAAATAAAAAATTCTGCTGGGCGTGGTGGCACATGCTTGTCATCCCAGTACTTGGGAGACTGAGAAGAGGATCGCAGGTTCGTGGACAGCCTCAGCAAGTAGTGAGACTCTCATCAACCTAGTGAGACCGTTTCCAAATAAAAAATCAAATAAGGCTGGGGGTGTAGCTCAGAGGTAGAGGCCCCTGGGATCCATCCTCAGGACCATAAAAAAAATAAAAATAAAAAATTCCCATCTCCCAACCTCCCTCTGCCCAGGACTTCTTGTGGTGCGAGGGATCTCGGGAGGTGCTGGGCCGTGTTGGCTTCTGAACCTGGGACTTTTGTCCCAGGTTCCTGGTTTCCCCAGTTGGGTGGCTGAAGGGAGCCCTCCCGCCGGGTTCACCCGGCCCAGCCCACCCCCTCAGGTGGGGCCCCCTGGACTTTGGAGCCAGGGGGGCCGGCAGGGGGCCTGAGCAGACACCCGCCCAGAGAGGGGCAAAGGTTCCCCAGCCCTGCAGGCCAGACGGGCAGTTTCTTTACAGTTGGGGCCCCTCTGCGGCTGTGGCGGCTGGGAACCGGTACTCGCCCAGGTGGGGCCCTGCCGGGACTAAATGGAAACCGGGCAGGAGGTGACTTGGGGCAGTGGCTGGTATCTCGGTGGAGTTTTTTTTTTTTTTTTGCAGTACCAGGGATTGAACCCAGGTCATTCTACCTCTGAGCTCCACCCCCAGCCCTATTTTTTATTCTTTATTTTGAAACAGGGTCTCGCTAAGTTGTGGAGGGCCTCACTAAGTATCTGAGGCTGGCCTCGAACCTGCGATCCTCCGGTCTCAGCCTCCCAAGTACTGGGATGACAAGCGTGCGCCACCACGCCCGGCTCTCGGTGGATTTTCTTCATGCCTCAGAGGTCGCTTGCGGGCCTCACCCCCATCCTGGCCTCCCCGAGCTCCCACGGGTCCCCCTCCCTGCAGATGGGAGAGCCACGCCCCGGCCCACCCCCATGTGCCTCAGCCTGGTCAGCAACATAACTGAACCCCTAAAATGGGACTTCCTGTTTGTTGTGCAGCTGGGGGGGGACATCTCATGTCCTCCCTCCTTCCGTCCCTGCCAGGCCACACCTGAGCCTTGGAGCATGCCTAACCCAGGGGCATTCTGGGTTATTTTTATTTGGAAACAGGGTCTCACTAGGTTGATGAGAGTCTCACTACTTGCTTTTCAAGAAAGATGGAAGCTGAGCCAGGCATGGTGGCGCACGCCTGTCATCCCAGGACTTAGGGAGGCTGAGACAGGGGGATCGCAGGTTCAAGGACAGCCTCAGCAACTTAGCAAGGCCCTCAGCAACTTAGCAAGACCCTGTTTAAAAAAATAATAAATAGGGCCGGGCGTGGTGGCGCACGCTTTTAATCCCAGTACTTTGGGAGACAGAGACTAGAGGATCCGGGTTCGCGGCCAGCCTCAGCTCTCTCTCTCTCTCTCTCTCTCTCTCTCTCTCTCCCTGTCTCTCTCTACCTAGTGAGGCCCTCCGCAACTTCATGAGACCTGGTTTCAAAATAAAGTATAAAAAAATAGGGCCGGGGGTGTAGCGCAGAGGTAGAACGCCCCCGCGTTCAATCCCCGGTACCGCAAAAAATAATAATAATAATAATAAATAAAAGCCGGGCATGGTGGCACACCCCTGTAATCCCAGTACTTGGGAGGCTGAGACAGGAGGATCACAAGTTCAAAGCCAATGTTGGCAACTTAGCAAGGCTCTCAGCAACTTTTTGAGACCCTGTTTCCAAATTAAAAAAATAAAATAAAATAGGGCTGGGGGTGTAGCTCAGAGGTAGAATGCCACTAGGTTCAATTCCCAGTACTACACACACACATAAAAAAAAAGATTGGGAAACTGGGGAAGGCGGCTTTCCTGTGGTGGGGCTGGCCTGGGAAGGGTGTTCAGGCCGGGGAGGCGCCCCACCAGAGTAGAATCTCAGAGGTCTGGTTTAAGAAGCAGCAGCAGCCGGTGAGGGTGACAGGAGGGGACAGCAGTGGAGCCCCATCAGTGTGGCCCCGAGGGAAGTCAGGCGGCAGAGGGCGGGTGGGGCAGCTTAGCGCAGCCCTCGGCCCCCGGGAGGGGGTTCCCAGCTTGGTGACCCGCACCCGGGCTCGAGGCTCTGGGTTGCACAAGTGGCCGATTCCGGCACTCTCTCGTCCTTGGACAGGGACAGGGCCCAGTGCGCCAGGGACCCAGGTGGGGTCCCCAACCTGGATGCAGCACGAGTTGTTTGTGGCTTCGCAGTGTGGCTTTGGGGCTGTCAGCACCACTGGCCTGCAAGGGGAGCCTGGACACTGCCATGGGGGGCGTAGATACTGCCCCCCAGGTCCCCAAGCCAGCTGGCCAGGGCCGGTGCACCCCGCAGCGGAGCGGAACTAGGGGCCAGGTCCCCATAAAGCTGGGGCGGCCTCCACTGCCCTCTTTATTGTCAGCCGTCCACAGCAACGGCCATTAAGGCACCTCCCCCACCGGCAGCTGGGGCCCTGTGGCCCCCCGTTTACGGCCTTGAATCAATGCCGCAGCTCCACGGGGATGTGACCGGGCTGTGCCACTGGCCTGGGAGCCGCCATGTGGCCTGGGGGTAGAGGGCCCGCCCCTCCCACCTTTGCTGGCCTAGCAGGAGCTACAGTTGTCCTCCCCGAGCCTCAGTTTCCCCACCTGGGATATGAGGGCCACGATTGTTCCAGGTGCTCAAGGGGGAACTGCTGTTGTTGTTCTGTGGTGCTGGGGACAGACCCCAGGGCACCCTGCCACTGAGTTGCACCCCCAGCCCCAAGCCGTGCGCACGTGTGTGTGTGTGTGTGTGTGTGTGTGGCTGGGGATTGAACCCAGGGGCATTCTACCTCCAAGCTATACCCCCAGTCCTTTTTTATTTGGAAACGGGGTCTCCATAAGTTGCTGAAAGCCTGGCTAAGTTGATGAGGCTGGCCTCGAACCTGTGATCCTCCTGTCTCAGACTCCCAAGGACTAGGATCATAGGTATGGGCCACCGCACCTGGCTATTGTGTTTTTTGTTTTGTTTTTTGTGGTACTGGGGATTGAACTCGGGGCGTTCTACCTCCAAGCTACACCCCCGGCCCTATTATTTATACTTTCTTTTGAAACCTTATTTATACTTTCTTTTGAAACCGGGTCTCACAAATTTGCGGAGGGCCTCACTAAGGAGAGAGAGAGAGAAAGAGAGAGAGAGAGAGAGAGAGAGACAGGGAGAGAGCGAGAGAGCTGAGGCTGGCCACAAACCCGGATCCTCCGGTCTCCACCTCCCAAAGTACTGGGATTACAAGCATGCGCCACCACGCCCGGCTCTATATTTTTTATTCTTTATTTGGAAACAGGGTCTCACTAAGTTGCTGAGGGCCTCACTAAGTAGCCGAGGCTGGACGCGGACCCGGATCCTCTGGTCTCAGCCTCCCAAGTACTGGGATTACACACACAGCTTTTTGTTGTTATTTTTATTACCTACTTTTCAAGAAAGATGGGGAGACTGAGGAAAGGGGCTTTACTTCTTGTGGGGCTGGGAAGGGTGTTCAGGCTGAGGAGACACCCCTACCTGAATCAGAATCTCAGAGGTCGCCAGACATGGTGGCGCACACCTGTCATCCCAGTACTTAGGAGGCTGAGACGGAAGGATTGCAGGTTCGAAGCCAGCCCCAGCAACTTAGTGAGACCCTCATCCATTTAGTGAGACCCTGTTTCAAAATGAAAAATAAAAAGTGCTGGGGGTGTATCTCAGAGGTAGAATGCCCCTGAGTTTAATCCCCCAGTAACAACATCAACAACAAAAGAGGACCCCCACCCTGGAGTGGGAAGGTCCTGGGGTTTGCAGGGTCCTCTTAGTGTTCTGGGACTGTTGTGACCAAATGACCCCAAACCAAGGGGCTTAAAAACAAGATTTTTTTTTTTGCAGTACCAGTGATTGAACCCAGGGGCATTCTACCTCCAAGCTCCACCCCCAGCCCTATTTTAATCTTTATTTTGAAACAGGGTCTCACTAAGTTGCTGAGAGCCTCACTAAGTAGCTGAGGCTGGCCGCGAACCCAGATCCTCCTGTCTCAGCCTCCCAAGTACTGGGATTACAAGCGTGCGCCACCACGCCCGGCTTAGAAACAAGAATTTAATCTCTCTCAGTTCTGGAGGCTGCAGGGAGAGGGAGGTCTGGTGTCTGTAGGGCCCTGTTCTGTCCAAGGCTCCTGCCCGCCTCTCCCTGCTCCTGGGGCTCCAGTGTCCCTTGGCTTGTAGCCACGTCACCCCGGTTTCTGCTTCTGTCCTCACTAGGCCGACTCTGTCTCTGTGTCTCTCCTCTTCTTATAACGATGCCTAAAATTGCATTCTGGTGCATTATATCCAGTACGATGGCGTCGTAAGCAATGACATCTGCAAAAGCCCCCCCTCTTTGTGATACTGGGGATGGAAACCGGGCATTCTACCTCCGAGCTATACCCCCAGCCCTATTTTATTTTTTTATTTTGAAACAGGGTCTCACTAGGTTGATGAGTGTCTCACTACTTGCTGAGGCTGTCCTCGAACCTGCAATCCTCCTGTCTCAGCCTCCTAAGTACTGCAAAAGCCCCTTTTTTTCCCCCAAGTAATGCCCATTCTGAGGTTCCAGGTAGATGTGAACTTTGGGGCAACTCCGTTCGCCCCAGGGATGGGATTTTCCTTGACCTGCACACTCGCCGCCTCACACTGTTCCCCCCACAACTCTACCCATGACTCTCTCTGTCTCTAGCCTGGTGCCACATTACAGCTAAAAAAAAAAAAAAAAATCAAGATTCAGCCAGGTGTGGTGGTGCACGCCTGTAATCCCAGTACTTGGGAGGCTGAGACAGGAGGATTGCAGGTTCAAGACCAGCCTCAGCAACTTAGCGAGACGCTCAACAACTTAGTGAGACCCTGTTTCAAAATAAAATAGGATTGGGGAGTGTGGCTCGGAGGTACAATGTCCCTGGGTTTAATCCCTAGTACCAAAAAAATAAATAAATAAAGATACATTGGAGGAAGCCGGGCGTGGTGGCGCACGCTTGTAATCCCAGTACTTTGGGAGGCGGAGACCGGATGATCCGGGTTCACAGCCAGCCTCAGCTCTCTCTCTCCCTGTCTCTCTCTCTCTCTCTCCTTAGTGAGGCCCTCCGCAACTTCGTGAGATCTGGTTTCAAAATAAAGTCTAAAAAATAGGGCCGGGGGTGTAGCGCGGAGGTAGAACGCCCCTGGGTTTAATCCCCAGTACCGCAAAAAAAAAAAAAAGATACATTGGAGGAGCATTTATTAAGCAACTGCTGTATGCTAGGCTCGATTCTAGACACTGGGACCAGAACAGATAAAGCCTCTGACATGTGTATGAGTCCAGGGCCTCCGGAGGAGGAGTGCGGGTGAGGGGGACCCCCAGGGCAGCACAGACAGAGCGGGGCGCTGGCCGGGGTTGGAGGGCGAGGCCTGGCCGTCTTGTGTCTGCACGTGGGTTTATGTGTGCACGCGCACGGGACTGTCCAGCTGTGGCCAGATGGGTCTACCTGCTGGCCCCACACCCCTCAGCAGCTGAAGGGGAAGCGGGCCTCCCTAGCACCATAAATCAGCACAGGAATGCAGGCCGGCCAGTCTGGCGCTGGCCTGGGGGGTGCAGACAAAGGCCCGCAGCTGGCCCTCTGCTCAGCCGCGACCACCCAGGGTCGAGGCCCGGGCTCCCAGCGCCCCCGGCCCCTTTCCAGATGGCCCCCCCTTCATCGCCATTACACAAATGGGGAAACTGAGGCCGGGAGAGGAGCCGGTGGGCAGAATGGTGGCTGGGGGATCTCGCAGGAACAGGCACCGAGCTTGGGGACCTAATGACAGATTATCCCCGCCGAGGCCTAATTGGTGGTTTCAAGGCCCCCCCTGCAGTCCGTCCAGCCACATTCCCAGAGCTTAATTTGAAGCCTGGTATTTACCTCTGCCCCTCCTCGGCAAATTGGCCCCCGCCTGAACTCCACTTTCTAATTATCTCCGCCTGCTTCCTCGCTCAGCGCGCACCCCTGCCTGCCCGCCCCAACCTCAGCTGGTGATCGGTGGGGCCAGGGTGCCCCCCAGACCTCGGGAGGAAGGCCTTTCCCCCGACAGTGCTGTTCCCTGTCTCGGCGTCTCCCTGACCCTAACCCAGGCAGGCAGAGCCGCCGCCGCCCAGTCTGCAGATGGACGAGGCCCCGCCAGGTCCGCCGCGGGTCCCAGCAGTCCCCGGCTCTGGTCTCACACCTGTCCCTGTTGCCCATCTACAAACAGAGCTGTCTCTTGGGTTTTATGTTTTGTGTGTGTGTGTGTGTGTGTGTTTTTTGCGGTACCGGGGATTGAACCTAGAGGCATTCTACCTCCACGCTACACCCCTGGCCCCATTTTTTATACTTTATTTTGAAACTGGGTCTCACGAAGTTGCGGAGGGCCTCACTAAGTAGAGAGAGAGAGAGAGAGAGAGAGAGAGAGAGAGATAGGGAGGGAGAGAGAGAGAGAGAGCGAGAGCTGAGGCTGGCCGTGAACCCGGATCCTCCGGTCTCCACCTCCCAAAGTACTGGGATTATAAGCGTGCGCCACCACCACGCCCGGCCCCTATTTTTTATTCTTTTTTTTTTTTGCGGTACTGGGATTGAACCCAGGGGCATTCTACCTCTGAGCTACACCCCAGCCCTATTTTTTATACTTTATTTGGAAACCGGGTCTCACTAAGTTGCAGAGGTTGCTCACTAAGTAGCTGAGGCCGGCCGCGAACCCGGATCCTCCAGTCTTGGCCTCCCAAGTACTGGGATGACAAGCGTGTGTCACTACGCCCTGCTCAGAGCTGCCTCCTGGGAACAATGGTGCGCGCGTGTTCGCTCAGGACAGCCTGAGAGGCGTCCTGTCCACCATGTGGCTGCCGCGGCAATTGGTTCTGTTCAAGCCTAGGAGGGTGCTGTGTGGTGTCCTGTGGAAGGGGACATGGAAGTCCTCAACCCTGGACCACTTATTTGGGAATGGGACTTTGCAGATGTGACTCAGGATGGAGAGGGATGAGGTAGCCCCATATCCATTGGACTGGGGTTCTAAGAGAAGAGACAGGGACATTGCGGACACAGTCACAGTCACATGACCTTGGGGGCAGAGACTGGTATGATATGGTCACAAGCCAAGGGACACAGATGCTGGGACAGGCAGGGGCATCTCGGCCCTGTGTACACTTTGGACCTCGGACTCCGGCCTCCAGGAGGCCTGTGGTTTTGCCGGACTCAGTGGCGCACACCTGTAATCTCAGTACTTGGGAGGCTTAGATGGGGGGGTCACAAGTTCCAGGCCAGCCTGAGCAACTTAGCCAGATTCTTTTTTTTTTTTTTTTGCGGTACCGGGGATTGAACCCAGGGGTGTTCTACCTCCGCGCTACACCCCCGGCCCCATTTTTTATACTTTATTTTGAAACTGGGTCTCACGAAGTTGCGGAGGCCTCACTAAGTAGAGAGGGAGAGAGAGAGAGAGAGAGAGCTGAGGCTGGCCACGAACCTGGATCCTCCGGTCTCCGCCTCCCAAAGTACTGGGATTACAAGTGTGCGCCACCACACCCTGCACAATTTAGCCAGATTCTATTTCAAAATAAAAAACAAGCCAGGAGCCAGACATGGTGGCATACACTTGTAATCTCAGTACTTGGGAAACTGAGACGGGAGGATCGCAGGTTCAAGGACAGCCTCAGCAAGTAGTGAGACTCTCATCAACCTAGCGGGACCCTGTTTCAAAATAAAAACAAAATAGGGCTGGGGGTGTAGCTCAGAGGTAGAATGCCCCTGGGTTCAATCCCCAGTACTACAAAAATAAATAAATAGGGCTGGAGGTGTAGCTCTGACTTAGAGCATCCCTGGGTTCAATCCCCAGTACCCACCCCCCAAAAGCAAATTCTTGTGATTTTAAGCCACCTATTTTGTGGGGCTTTGCTGCACATGCCCCACTCCATGCTCACACCTGCCCCCTCCTGACGTCCCCTGGATTGTGGGGTCCCCAGCTTCATCTTCTGCCCAGGGGGGTCCTCCACAGGACCCCAGCGGGTCAGGGAGGAAGGGGGGACTGAGAGGAGCAGGACCCAGTTTCTGTCCCTGCTGGCACCCTTGGTGGTGGGATGTGGGCCCTCTCCTGCCTCTCCCGCCTGCTAACCCGCCCCCTCTGCCTTCCAGCTCTATGAACTCGATGGGGACCCCAAGAGGAAGGAGTTCCTGGACGACTTGTTCAGCTTCATGCAGAAGCGTGGTGAGTCACGCCTACCTAGGCCCTGGGAAGTGGGGCGCCTCCGGGAGGGTCCAGCGCACAGGGAGACCCCGGGGCTGGAGGCACCCAAGGCTTTTAGCTGGGACTAAGGAGATGCCTGATGGGGGAGGCGCCGTCCTATCCTGGGTGTCCTGCCAACAAGGGTCTGATGGGGAGGCAGGGCCCTGCCTAGGGGAGGGGTCTGATGGGGAGGCGGGGTGCCGCCAGGGGAAGGGCCTGATGGGAAGGCGGGTCCTGCCCTGGGGGTCTGATGAGGGAGGTGGGGTCTGATGGGGGAGGTGGGGTCTGATGGGGGAGTTGGGGTCCTGCCATGGGGAGGGTTCTGATGGGGAGGCACAATAGTGAGTCTAAGGAGTACTTCCCTTGAGAAGGGGGTCTCGGCTGCCACCTAGAACCAGCAGGGCAGGCCCCCTGCCTTGAGACCCAGTGGGGGTGTCCCTGCTCCTCAGACCCCACAGCAGCCAGCGGCTCCATGTCTGGGGAGGGGAGTCAGGTCCCAGTGGCTGGTGGTTCTAGTCCCTGCCCCTCCCCCACGCCTACCAGAGTAAGTCCTCAGTTTCCCTGTGTGTAAGGTCGGCCGACACACAGTCCTGCTGTGTGGCAGTGCCCAAACTCAGCGGCCAGCGGGTGCCCCATGCATGCCGAGTGCAGGCCTGCCAGTTTATCACATGCTTTTGTTTTTTTTGCAGTACCGGGGATTGAACCCAGGGGCGTTCTACCTCCGCGCTACGCCCCCGGCCCTATTTTTTTAATTCTTTATTTTGAAACTGGGTCTCACTAAGTTGCCGAGGGCCTCACTAAGTAGCTAAGGCTAGCCGTGAACCCGGATCCTCCAGTCTCAGCCTCCTAAGTATTGGGATTACAAGTGTTTGCCACCACGCCTGGCCTTTATCACATGCATTTATTGAGCACCAGCAGCATACCAACCCAAGCCACCTCAGCAGCCGCGTCACCCTCCTGGGTGGGGGGTGAACTGACGCCGCTGGAAAGAGCCTCATGACCCAGGCCTTGAGAATAGTGGGTGACCAGATGGGAGGAGGAAGGGGTCTGGGCAGGCGTCCAGGTGGGGAAACCGAGGCCCAGCCTGGGACAGCCCTCACTCTCAGGATGAACAGGCCCAGGGAAGACAGGGGCAGCTGGGGTGTCCCTAGTGGCCCCCTCTAGCACTGAGCCCTCAGCGGGGCAGGCCTGGTGTGCTCAGCGGGGTCCCGGGAGCTCCTGCCACAGGCTGGGGCCCTCTCTTCCAAATCCTCCCCTCACAGTCCTGGGATGCCTGTGCTTACGATCCCGGCTTTGCACGGGAGGAAACTGAGGCCTAGACAGGGGCTGTGTCCTGGGGGCCACCGAGCAGGATGGGGCGGAGGGCTGGGTGGGGCCTTGCAGGGCAGGTCCAGCCCCAGCTCTGTCCGGGCCTCACCCTCCCTCCGCTTCTGTAAACACAGCCTGCCAGGCCTGGCCACCGGAAGGGAGGGGAGGAAGGGGGGCCCTGGCCTCCAGACCCCACTGCCCAGCCGCTCCGGTTAACCCCTCCCGTGCCGGGTGGAACCCAGGCCTGCCTGGGCGGGGGCCCTCTTGCCTTATCCTCTGAGGCCAGCCCTGCTGCCCCTCGTGTGGCCAGAGAGATCTCCCCCTCTCTCTTTATCATCCCATCCACACCTGCCCAAGCCCCCCACGCCCCCACCCATGCTGCTGGGGGCTCTCGGCTCCCGGGTCCACAGCCCCCGTTTCGCTTGGCCCCGAGCTCCTAGGCCAATGCCCAGAGGCGCCAGTGTAAGCCCCGGCCACACGGAGCCATGAGGGTCAGTGTCCCGCCCCTCCTCCCTCACCAAGTCAGGCGCTCCTGGAGAGCAGAAACCGACAAACTCCTATGACACCCCCAAAACCCTGCCTCAGCTCCCCCTCTTCTCTGCTGTCTAGACTCCTGGGTTCTCCTTTCCCGTAATTGGGGGCCTCTGGGGCTGGGAATTTGTCCGACCCTCACCCCATCATCTCCTTGCGTACTCCATACAGATGGACAACGTACATAGATACTGTGTGTGCGCGTGCGCGTGTGTGTGCGCACACGTACACATCAGAAAAGAAAAACCACCAGGCATGGTGGCACAGGCCTGTAATCCCGGTACTTGGGAGGCCGAGACAGGAGGATCACAAGTTCGAGGCCAGGCTCAGCAACTTAGCAAGATTCTCAGCAACCTAGTGAGACCCTATTTCAAAATCAAAATAAGCCGGGTGTGGTGGTGCACGCTTGTAATCACAGTACTTGGGAGGCTGAGACAGGAGGATCACAGGTTCGTGGCCAGCCTCTGCTACTTAGTGAGGCCCTCTGCAACTTAGTGAAACCCTGTTTCAAAATAAAAGAATAAATAATAGGGCTGAGGGTGTAGCTTGGAGGTAGAATGCCCCTGGGTTCAATCCCCAGTACCGCAAAAAATAAAATAAAATAAAATAGGGCTGGGGATGTAGCTCGGAGGTAGAATGAACCTGGGTTCAATCCCCAGTACAAAAAAAAAAAAGGAAAAACTTTCTTTTTTTTTTTTTTTGCAGTACTGGGGATTGAACCCAGGGGCGTTCTACCTCCGCACTACACCCCCGGCCCTATTTTTTTATACTTTATTTTGAAACCAGATCTCACGAAGTTGCGGAGGACCTCACTAGGTAGAGAGAGACAGGGAGAGAGAGAGAGAGCTGAGGCTGGCTGTGAACCCGGATCCTCCGGTCTCCGGTCTCCGCCTCCCAAAGTACTGGGATTACAAGCGTGCGCCACCATGCCCGGCTGGAAAAACTTTCAATCAGATTTCTCAGAATTCTCTGGGGGCCGCAGATGGGGGGAGGGTCCTGCCCACACCCTTCCTCGGTAGCCTCGCCAGCTGGCCCTACACCTCGCAGCACTCCCCACCCTCCCACCCTCGCTTATCAAGGCCTCGGCCTTCTTTTTTTCTTTTTTTTGCGGTACTGGGGATTGAACCCAGGGGCGTTCTACCTCCGAGCTACACCCCCAACCCTATTTTTTATTCTTTATTTTGAAACAGGGTCTCACTAAGTTGCGGAGGACCTCACTAAGTAGCTGAGGCTGGCCGCGAACTCGGATCCTCTGGTCTCAGTCTCCCAAGTACTGAGATGACAAGCGTGCGCCACCATGCCTGGCTTCAATTCATTTTTATTTATTTTTATTTTCGCGGTGCTGAACTACACCTCCGGCCCTTTAATTTTATTGTGTGTGTGGAACTGGGGGTTGAACCAGAGGGTTCTACCTGTGAGCTACACCCCCAAGCTCTATTTTATTTGATTTTATTTATCTGCAATCTTCCTGTCTCAGCCTCCCAATTACTGGGATTACAGGCATGTGCCACCATGCCTGGCTTTATTTTATTTTGAGACAGGGTCTTCGTGAATTGCCCAGGCTGGCCTCGAACTTGGGATCCTGGGGCCTCAGCCTCCTGAGCAGCTGGGATGACAGGCGTGGCTCGGAATGGCCAAGGGTGGGAGGTGGCCCAGCTGGGCCTGGCTGGGCGGGAGACGGGGTCCTGTAGGATGCCGTGCGCTCACTGGAAGGGGCCGTGTCGTGGGGCGGGTGGGTGAGCCAGAGTTCTGGCTGGGATGAGGCCCTGCAGCCTGCACTGTTGTTGATTGAGCGCCTGCTGCATACCAGGCTGGGTGCTGGGTACGCCTTGTAAGCAGGACAGCGACGGGGGCAGCAGTCAGTGGATGGGGGGTCTTACAAGTCCAGAATTTCACAAGTGGGAGCAGGTGTGGGGCTCCCCTGCCCCTGGGCTAGGGCCGAGCTGAGCCCTGAGGCTGGAGGCAGCGTGTGCAAAGCCCGGAGGAGTCGGGCGGGGGGAGGCGAGGTCCTAGGCAGGCTGGGTGGACACAGGGTGCAGGTCGAGTTCTCCCCAGGCTGGCCACCACCTTCTCTCTGGGCTAGCCACCACCTTTGCCCTCCCTGGGCTAGCCTACCACCTTCTCCTCGCTGGGCTAGCCCACCACCTTTCTCCTCTCTGGGCTAGCCCATAACCTTTTCCCTTCCTGGGCTAGCCCACCATCTTCCCCTCCCTGGCCTAGCTTGCCACCTTTGCCCTCCCTGGGCTAGCCCACCACCTTCTCCTCTCTGGGCTAGCCCGCCACCTTTTCCCTCCCTGGGCTAGCCCACCACCTTCTCCCTGGCCTAGCCCACCACCTTCTCCTCCCTGGCCTAGCCCACCACCTTCTCCTCCCTGGCCTAGCCCACCACCTTTGCCCTCCCTGAACTGCAAGTCAGCTGGTCCCAGCCCTCCCCTGCGGCCCGAGGCTGCCAGCCCTGGGATGGAGGGAGGACCCCTGGGGACCCGGCTGATTGGTTGTGGCAGCCGTGTGGTTGGAGACGGAGGAATAACAAAGGTCCGTGGTGTCTCCCACCGTCCCCCAGGTTGGCCCACCATGTCTCCCTCCCTGCCCCGGAGATCTGTCACTCATGGGGAAACTGAGGCAAAGCTGTCTCCTCCGTGTGCTCTTGGCAGGGCTGTCCCCCAGGGCAATGCTGGCCCCAGGAGACCCTGCATCATGTCTGAGGACATCCACGGCTGTCACAAGCGGGGGAGCTCCTGGCCTGGAGTGGGTGGAGGCCAGGGACGCTGCTCCGCACCCAATAGAACCCAGGACTCCCAGTCCCAGAAAAGGGCACGAGCAATGCCGAGGCTAGACCCGCTAGACCCGCCCCGGCCCGGGCCTCCCATGGACTCACCCCGCCCCCGCCCGCAGGCACGCCGGTGAACCGGATCCCCATCATGGCCAAGCAGGTGCTGGACCTCTTCATGCTGTACGTGCTGGTGACGGAGAAGGGCGGCCTGGTGGAGGTCATCAACAAGAAGCTGTGGCGGGAGATCACCAAGGGCCTCAACCTGCCCACGTCCATCACCAGCGCCGCCTTCACCCTGCGCACCCAGTGAGTGGCCAGGCCCGTGGGTGCTGGGAGCCGCGGAGGCAGAGGCCCGGCCACTCCGGGGACAGGGGACTATGGCCACCCCAGGGTTGCACCCGGGGACGACCCGGATGTCACCCTCTCTGTCCCTCCTGCCCACAGGTACATGAAGTACCTCTATCCCTACGAGTGCGAGAGGCGGGGCCTCAGCAGCCCCAACGAGCTCCAGGCGGCCATCGACAGCAACCGGCGGGAGGGCCGGCGCCAGAGCTTCGGGGGCTCCCTCTTCGCCTACTCGCCCGGCGGGGCCCACGGCATGCTGTCCTCGCCCAAGCTGCCCGTGTCCTCCCTGGGCCTGGCTGCCAGCACCAACGGCAGCTCCATCACCCCGGCCTCCAAGATCAAGAAGGGTAAGGGTCCCAGGGCTTGATCCAGCTCTGGATGACTGTGATAAACCACAAAGCGGAGGTGGGACAGGGCTTCTAATCTTCCCTGACTGTGCCCTTGGCAGACATTACTAGTCAATCAATTACTACCTTTCAAATCCACTCATCTGAGCCAGGCGTGGTGACGCACTCCTGTCATCCCAGTACTTGAGAGGCTGAGACAGGAGGATTATAGGTTCAAGGACAGCCTCAGCAAGTAGTGAGACTCTCATCAACCTAGCAAGACCCTATTTCAAGATAAAAATAAATTAGGGCTGGGGGTGTAGCTCAGAAGTAGAATGCCCCCGGGTTCAGTCCCCAGTGCCACACACACACACACACACACACACACACACACACACACACACACAAATCCACCAATCAATCCTTGTTTTCCAGTTCTGTGCCAAGGCAGATATTACGCATCAATCACGGTTTCCTCACCCTCTGGCCATGGCAGACATTACTGAGTGCAGCTTTTCCTGTCCACACTGTGAGGCAGACATTATTCATCGAGCACTGCACTCTTTCTGAATCCAGGCATTGCTATCAGTTCTAGCCTTCGCCCCTTGCCCATGGCAGACCTTACTAGTCGATCACCATACTCTTTCCCCCTGAGCTTTGGAAGCCTTCTGAACACACTATTCTAATGGAATGTTGTGACATCGGTCACTTCGACCCTTGAATCTTCCCTGAAACCAACGCTAGGTGCCCTTAGGCCGGTCACCACCCCTTTCTGAGCTTTCCTTGTATGCAAAGCATGGGAAATTACCCAGTCTTTGGATCTTGGTGGGGTTGCAAGGACTGGTGAGTGTTCAGGTGCCCAGCTTGTAGCATGCCTAGGCTCACACATAGCCAAGGGCACACCCCTCTTCCAAGACAGACATCACTAGTCAATTGCCATTTTTCTCTCCTGCTGAGCCTCTGAATCCTTTCTTTTTTTTTTTTTTGGCGGTACCGGGGATTGAACCCAGGGGCATTCTACCTCTGAGCTACACCCCCAGCCCTATTTTTTATTCTTTATTTTGAAACAGGGTCTCACTAAGTTGTGGAGGGCCTCACTAAGTAGCTGAGGCTGACCGCGAACCCAGATCCTCAGGTCTCAGCCTCCCAAGTACTGGGATTACAAGCGTGCACCACCACGCCCAGCTCCTCTGAATCCTTTCTAACACAGAAGCACCCATAGCACATATGGGTCACCCATTGGAGTCCCCATTTCCCATCTGCCCCATAGGCTGGGGACTCCCTACTTCCTAGGGTTGCCCTGAGACTCCAAAGTGGTCCCCACAGTGCCCTGAGAATTGAAGACTGGTCAGATCTAGGGAGAGTGGGACCTCGCAGACACGAGCTCATTCAGTCCTCTGCGGGCGTCCGTTTACTCCTCCTAGCCGTGGCGAGTTCCAGCGACAGCGTTACTGGTGTTTGAGCGCCCGCTGTGTCACAGCCCCGTGCCTAGAGTAGAGGAGACAATGGTGGATGAGACAGGAGGTTCTGACTTAGTGGAAGTCGTGAGAACGATGCATCTACAAGGGTAGAGAGCCCAGCGAGTGGAGGCAGCGCCGGGCGTGGACGTGGGAGGCAGCGTCCAAGGAGGAGGAGATGCTGAGGGTCCCAGTGGGCCCACGTGTGGGGCCCAGAGGACGTTTTGTTTCAGAAGAGGGGAGGGTTGAGCCGCTGGTCCTGGAGTCAGCCCATGCCAGCTCTGTGGCCTTGGCGAAGCTCTTCGGGGTCCTCTGTCGCGGGGCACAGTAGCGTGTCTAGCTAGACTTGGGGCTGAGAAGGGGCCCCGAGAGGGTTGTGCGAAGCACTTGGACGCGACCATGCTGAGCGCTTGCCGGGTGTCGTCTGTCCTGATGATGTCTCTGTGGCGGGAATGCTCAATGCCACATGGTAGTGCCCCGTCAGCAGAGGTCTCCGTTCACGTCCTGCCTTGGGTGTAAGGCCAGGCCAGGCCACGCACGTCCCTTCTGACCACCTGCTCCTCCTCTGTCTGTCTAGAGGAAGACTCGGCCATCCCCATCACGGTCCCCGGCCGCCTGCCCGTGTCCCTGGCGGGCCACCCTGTGGTGGCAGCTCAGGCTGCAGCAGTGCAGGCGGCGGCCGCTCAGGCAGCCGTGGCAGCCCAGGCAGCCGCCTTGGAGCAACTTCGAGAGAAGCTGGAGTCTGGGGAGCCACCCGAGAAGAAGATGGCGCTGGTGGCGGATGAGCAGCAGCGGCTCATGCAGCGAGCGCTGCAGCAGAACTTCCTGGCCATGACCGCCCAGTTACCCATGAGCATCCGGATCAACAGCCAAGGTACCAGCCTGACTCCCAGCCCCTCCTTGCTGCCTGTTGTAGGACAAAATAAGGGCCTTGGAGCTGGCCTATGTAAAGAGTATCTGCAAATCAATAAGAAAAAGAGCAAACAAGCTGAGGTGTGGTGACGCACGCCTGTAATCCCAGTTCCTGGGAGGCTGAGACAGGAGGATTGCAGGTTCGAAGCCAGCCTCAGCAATGTAGCGAGGCCTTTAGCAATGTAGCAAGACCCTGTTTCCAAATAAAAAATAAAATTGGGCTTGGGGGTGTAGCTGGGAGGTAGTAGGACCCTGGGTTCCATCCCCAGTGCCACAAAACAAACAAACAAACAAACAAACAAAAATCAGGCTGAGGGTGTGGCTTAGAGGTAGAATGCCCCTTGAGTTCAATCCCCAGCACCAAAAAAAAAAAAATAATAAGGTGCAGTCTTTGCACAGAACCTACACACAACCTCCTGGGTTTTTTTTTTTGCACTACTGGGGTTTGAACCAGGGGCATTTTGCCTCCGAGCTCCACCCCCAGCCCTATTTTGTATTCTTTATTTTGAAACAGGGTCTCACTAAGTTGCAGAGGACCTCACTAAGTAGCTGAGGCTGGCCACGAACCTGCAATCCTCCGGTTTCAGCTTCCCAAGTACTGGGATTACAAGCATGCACCCCTCCCCCATCCCGTAAACTTTAAATCATCTTTAGACAACTCATAATACCTTATACAATGTAAATGCTTTGTGAATAGTCGTTACACTGTATTCTTTGTGTGTGGGGGGGAGTACTGGGGATTGAACCCATGGGTATTTTATGTCCAAGCTACACTCCCAGCCCTGTTTTATGTTTTTATTTTGAAACAGAGTCTCACTAAGTTGCTGAGGCTGGCTACAAACTTGCAATCCTACTGTCTCAGTCTCCTAAGTACTGGGATGACAGGCATGCGCACCACTGCGCCTGACTCAGACACAATTTGGGGGAGGAACATTTTCAGTCCACAGGTGGGGGGGTCCGCAGGTGCAGAAGCTGCAGATGTGGGAGTGGTGGTGTACGAAGGACCTGTGTCAGTTGGGTGACGTCATTTCTCATAAAGAAACCTTAAAGCCGCATGCGTCTATCCATGGGGAATCACTACATCAAGTCATTATTTAAAAGAGGAAGGCGATTGGGTGTGCTGATGTCTTTTAAGACTTATAAACAGGGAAAAAGCAAACCATAAGGCTGGGCATGTTGGCGCACGCTTGTCATCCCAGTACTTGGGAGGCCGAGACAGGAGGATCGCAGGTTTGTGACCAGCTTCAGCTACTTAGGCCCTCTGCAATTTAGTGAGACCCTGTTTCAAAATAAAGAATAAAAAATAGGGCTGGGAGTGGAGCTCAGAGGTAGAATGCCCCTGGGTTCAATCCCTAGTACCACAAAAAATTTAAAAAAAAAAATAAAGAATAAGCCGGGCGTGGTGGCACAGGCTTGTAATCCCAGTACTTGGGAGGCTGAGACAGGAGGATCCGGGTTCGCGGCCAGCCTCAGCTACTTAGTGAGGCCCTCCGCAACTTAGTGAGACCGTGTTTCCAAATAAAGAATAAAAAATAGGCCGGGCGTGGTGGCGCACGCTTGTAATCCCAGTACTTTGGGAGGCGGAGACCGGAGGATCCGGGTTCGTGGCCAGCCTCAGCTCTCGCTCTCTCTCTCCCTGTCTCTCTCTCTCTCTCTCTCTCTCTCTCTCTCTGTCTCCTTAGTGAGGCCCTCTGCAACTTCGTGAGACCCGGTTTCAAAAATAAAGTATAAAA
>PVJS01026529.1:0-26876 GCA_004027185.1 Glis glis
CGGTACCGGGGATTGAACCCAGGGGCATTCTACCTCCGAGCTACACCCCCGGCCCTATTTTTTATACTTTATTTTGAAACCAACCGGGTCTCACGAAGTTGCGGAGGGCCTCACTAAGTAACTGAGGCTGGCGGCAAACCCGGATCCTCCAGTATCTGCCTCCCAAGTACTGGGATTACAAGCGTGCGCCCCAGCTCCTTTTCTGTTTTCTATTTCTATGAAACATGGCCTTGCTAAATTGCTGAGGGTCGCTCCCTAAGTTGCTGAGGTTGACCTTGAACCTGCAACCCTCCTGCTTCAGCCTCCTAAGTAGCTGGGATTCCAGGCATGTGCCACCACGCCTGGTGTGTCTCCTCTTCTGATGAGGACACCCATCATTGGATTTAGGGTCTCCCTAATCCAGTATGACCTCAGCTTAACTAATTACCTCTGCAGTGACCCTGTTTCCAAATAAAGTCAGATTGTGAGGTTCCGGGTAGATATCCACTTCTGGGGACACTATTCCTCCTGGGCTGGACACCCTCCTTAGGGCTGTGGCCCCTGCCTCATCATTCATCAGATGGGGCCTCCCTCTGGGTGCTTTGCTCCCCAGAGCTGCCCCATGGCACAGTGAGGAGGACTCCAGGGCCGTTGCTGTGGCTCCAGCTGCTGCTGCTGGTTTTGGGGATGGGACGGCAGCCCCTTCCCGGCCTCGTTTGTGCCCACCAAGGCCCAGGACGCTTGCTACGCTGAGTCTCCAGCTCCTGCCCAGGAGCCAGGAGGTATGTGGATATTGCCCCACCCCTCCCTGGGTCCTTGCTCCTTGGCCCCAGGGGCTCCCCTTCATGTGGGAGATGGCACCTTCCACCCAGTGGCATCCCAGCACACTGGGACTGGAGCTTCCCTGCACTGGGCCCTTGCTGATTGCTAGAGGGCAGATTGCAGGGCACCTTGCAGCCACACTTTAGTGCTTGGGAATGCAGGCAGGACCCCTGGCCCTGGGGGAGTAACAGGGAAACAAACATTCAGCCCCAAGAATGAGATCTCTGCAGGCCAGGCTGACGACAGGACGTGAGGGGCTGGCAAGCTGCCCACACCTCAGGACAAGGTTGTGTGACTGGAGCTGGATCTAGGGAGGGGTAGCAAGGGGCAGGCAACCCCAGGTCCAGGGAAGGTCTTAGGGCAGGGGGATGGTGACGCCATCGACAATGCCAGTTATGACCTCTCATTCCTCTTCCCAGGTGGGAAGCCAGGGCTGTGCCCCAGGCGAGACCAGAACTGGATTGGATGTGTCTGGCCAGGCTCAGTCCCCTAATTGGGGACTTCTGTCCCCAGAGGCTGACCTCAGACTTGACTGAGCCCAGGACACCAGGCTGCAAAGACATTTGCCCAGTCCTGGCTGTGGCGGGGCCAACCTCAGCCTTTCTGTCCTCCCCTCTGACCTGGAGCAGCCCAGCTGTGAGCCCAGCCTGCAGGAGGCCCAGGCTGTGGGTCCAGGCAGCTGCCTCTGGGCCCTGGGGCACATAGACCCCCTCTCTGAACACATACAGCCCCTGCCCTCTCGCCAGCTCAAGGGGCTTCTAGCCTGGGCCCTGGGTGCTCCCAGCTCGGATCTGCCCAGGACGCCAGGGCTTGCCCCTAGAGGGGTGGGGGCCCCCAGCAGCTCTCAGCTGAAGCCATAGCGCCCTCTGCTGCTCAACCTGGGAAGGACAGGCATCCCAGGGAAGGGGCTGCAAACAGGTGAGGCCACCTGGGCCTGGGCCTGGGTCTGCGTGCTGCCCACTTCCACCTTGCAGGGCAGGTAACAGAGGGGGTCACTGGGAGACCTCAGGAGGGGTGGAGGGTCCCAGAGGGCATATGGGCATGGCCTCTGTGTTCTATACTGACCAGCACAGGAGACAGGAGAGACTCACCCAGACTCTGGCAGAGGCAGCCACCTGCTCCCTCCAGTCGGCCCCGGTCTGTATGGACCCTAGACTGGGCACTGTGGGGAGAGGGAAGGAGATAAGAGCCCTGCCCTGGAGACCATTCCACCGTGTGAGCAGAGGAGGGGCTTTGGGGGCCAAGCTGAGGGGAGGTGGAGCCCAAAAGATCCCAGACCCTGCCATGGAGCTGGGAACCAGGTCAGAGCCAGAGAGACTGGAAGATGCTATGCCACTGGCTTTGAAGATGGAGGAAGGGGATATGAGCCATGGGATTCAGGAGCTTCTGGCAGTAGATATCCCCTGCAGTCTCCGGAGTGTGGCCTGCCAACCCCCGACCTCAGCAAGACCCATGTCAGCCCTTCGCTGCCCAGCTGTGGTCATTAGTTTCAGCACAGGAGAGCCACAGCTGGAAGGGGAGTGTGCAGGGTCTCCTAGCCGCCGTGAGCTCATGCTGGGTGAGCCACGTTCCATGTGACAGCATGAGCGCTGGCGGAGCCTCAGCGTGTCCCACTGTCACTGGGGAAAAGGTCAATGCGAGGTGATCCGCTCCTATGGGAGAAGGGCACGAGGCGGCCCTGCCTCATCAGTGCTCCCTCCCCGAGCACCCAGCCTGCCCCAACCTCCTGTTCCTCCATCCTATGACTCAGGCTCTGGATAGCGGGGCTGGGGCTGTGACAGGACTTCAGATCCTGCAATGACCAAGTGCAGAGATGCCCCTGGTGCCAGCTGAGAGTGGGTGTCCACTGGCAGCCAGACCCTCATCCTAGAGTAATGCCGATGTGTTCCCCTGCAAGGACCTCACCCACCTTCTCCCGCACCTCCTTTAGGTGGGCTGCAACCTCCTTTTGCCACTTGGCCAGGTCCTCCAGAGACTTCCTCTCTGCAGTTTCCTACTGGGGCTTTGCCTGGGATTCAGACACTTGGTGAAGCCTGGAGCCCTGAGAGGGAGGATGGACAGACAGATGGGGCCAACCGGAGTCAGGAGCCTGGGATGCAAGATTCTAGAATGGGGAAGAAACTGGAGCAGATAGATGTTTAGGAAGAGGAGCTTGGACAACACCTATGGGGTTGGCAGAGAGACATGGGGGGACGGGGAGGTCTGAAGCAGGAGACCAGGGAGGTGCTAGCATCAGTGCTAGCAATCCATGAGGGGCCCCCTGGGGTGGGCTGAGGGGTGATGATGGGGATCAGGCCTGAGAGCAATTTAAGAAGCAGACCTGGAGCCGGGCATGGTAGCACACATCTGTAATTCCAGTATTTGGAGGCTGAGATAGGACAATTGCAGGTTTGAGGACAGCCTCAGCAATGTAGCAGACTCCCAACAACCTAGTGAGACCCTGGGGACCTAGTAGAGGGAGATCAGTGAATTACATCCTTCTTTTTTTTTTTTTTTTTTTTTTGCGGTACCAGGGATTGAATGCAGGGGTGTTCTACCTCCGCGCTATGCCCCCGGCCCTATTTTTTATACTTTATTTTGAAACCGGGTCTCACGAAGTTGCGGAGGGCCTCGCTAGGTAGAGAGAGAGAGAGAGAGAGAGAGAGCTGAGGCTGGCCGCGAACCCGGATCCTCCGGTCTCTGCCTCCCAAAGTACTGGGATTACAAGTGTGTGCCACTACGCCCGGCTTGAATTACATCCTTCTTTGCCCCATCTGAGTTTTAAGCCATGTTTAAGATGGACCAGGTGTCTCCCAGGATGCGGTTAACTCCGACTTTGTTCTGGTGAGGGCAAGTTGGGGGATGGCAGCCTGATGGGGACTGCGGGTCAGTGGAGAGATATACTTTCTCGAAATTGTTTCCTGCACACATCTAGCCAGCTTTGGGTGGGTGAGCAGAACCAGGCTGCGCAGCTTGGCCACCCTGCCATCTGCCCACCTGGCCCTGGAGGTGGCTGGGCCTGAGTGTATGTCCAGCATCTGCTATCAGCCCAGCTCTCACTGCGGCTGTGCTGGGCCCACTGCCCCTGGCAGCCCCCACCTGACATCAGACCTCAGGCCCCAGGAGAAGGGTTCTGTCCCCAGGCACCCCGTATTGATCTTCCCAGGAAAATCAATAGCTCCAATATGTCAGCTCTCAAGTGGCGCTACAATAAATTACCCCGCCATAGAGCACACAAGGGCTGTAGCCTCCACCCCCCATTAGTGAAACATTAGGTCCTCCTGTGAAATTTCTCTATGTGCTTTGAGATAATGAAAGCTGAGGTGTTGGTTTATGTCCTGGAGGAGGAGAGCAGGCAGCTCACGCAGGGCATGTGGGCTGTGGCCTTCCCCTCCCTCTGGTGATGCTATGGTGGGGCCGCTGTCACCCACCACCACAAACTGGACTTAAAACAGCAGAGAACCCAGGTGTGTCCACACCTGTGATCCCAACTACTCGGGAGTCTGAGGCAGGAGGATCACAAGTTCAAGGCCAGCCTGGGCAACTTAGCAAGACCCTGTTACTAAATAAAAAAATATAAAGGGTTGGGGCTTAGTTCAGTGGTAGACATCCTGGGGTTGTGAGGTATTGGAGGTGAGCTCTGCCACTGTGCTGAGGGGCAGTATATCCCTCTCTTCTATGGCCTGGGGGTGGCAGCCTGGCTCTGAGAGTACTGGCAGCCCCCAGAGGCACTGCCCCATTGGAGTGCTGTGTGAGAGAGGGGTGGGGGCTCCACCGTTAGCAGAAACTCCTACATCACCACGAGTTGGCATCAGGACTCCAGATGGGGAGGAAGGAGCCCAAGGCTTCTGGGACCTGCAGCTGTTTACCGGCTGAGACAGAGAACAGGGGCGCTTTTTTTTTTCGGTACTGGGGATTGAA
The DNA here is from genome assembly GCA_004027185.1 of Glis glis. NCBI lineage: Eukaryota > Metazoa > Chordata > Mammalia > Rodentia > Gliridae > Glis > Glis glis. The sequence goes on from PVJS01026529.1 coordinate 4,702, forward strand.
CCCAGGGGCATTCTACCTCAGAGCTACATCCCTGGCCCATTTTATGTTTTGGTTTGCTTTTGAAGCAGAGTCTCACTAGGTTGCTGAGTCTTGCTACTGCTGAGGCTGGTCTTGAATCTGCGATCCTCCTATATCTCAGTCTCCCAAGTACTGGGATTACAAGTATACAACACCACACCCAGCTTCCAGCTTTATTTTATTTTTTTATTTCGAAACAGGGTCTCACAAGTTCCTGAAGCCTTGCTAAACTGCTGAGGCTGGCCTTGAATCTGTGATTCTCCTGTCTCAGCGTCCCACGTACTGGGACTACAGGCATGTGCCACCATGTCCAGCAAGAGGGAAGTCCTTATCGTGTATGTTCGTGTTTGGTCTACAGCATCAAGAACAAACTCAGAATAACAGCCCATTGGCCTGCCCTTTATGTCCAGGAGTACCTGGTTTCTGTCTAACATAATGCACGGAAGTTTCATGTGGCCTAGGTACACATAAGTTTGGTTTTTTTTTTCTTTTGCGATATGGGGATTGAGCCCAGGGGCATTCTACATCCGAGCTATACCCCCAGCCCTATTTAATTCTTTATTTTGAAACAGGGCCTCACTAAGTAGCTGAGGCTGGCCGCGAACCCGGATCCTCCGGTCCCAGCCTCCCAAGTCCTGGGATTACAAGTGTGCGCCACCACGCCCGGCTGGTACATATAAATTAATATTCACTAGGGCTGATTCTGAAGATGAAAAGTCCCAGATCACAGCTCCAAGTTCAGAGCTGCCAAGCACACACACGAGCTGGTGTATCCCCACAAACCACCCTCCGCGGCGTCTGTCGGCCTTCTGGACGCCCCTGCGTGGCCTGCAGACAGACAGGCCCGCTGGTCTTAAGGGCAGAAGGCTCCCGGGGCACCTGGGGCAGCCCAGGAGGTCGCGAAGTCCTCTCCAGAGGGCCGCGGCGTCTGCGCCCCTTCCTGAGCACGGCTGCTTGGATTAAGGGCTGGCCACGTCGGGGACTGCGGGGCAGCTGGGAGTGGATGCAGAGGAACTGCCCGGGAGGGAAAGCGCGCCGCTTAGGGACCAGGACGTTATCCCTCTGGGGCGGACGGGCCTGGGAGAGGACAGCGTAAGAGTGTCCGCACCGCCCGCGGGAAGGCGGCCGTTGGCTCTCAGTTCTGGAACCTCAGGCGTCCGCGGGCGCAATCCACCGAGTCGGATGGAGAACTACACTTCCCGGCATGCCTCCGCAGACACCGAGGCGGGGCATGCGACGGAAACGCCCTGAGGAACGCGTCACTTCCTCCGCGCGACCGGGCTCACGTCCCGTAGTCGTGAGGCCTGGCATGGCGTCCGGTTTCCGGTCTTGTGCGCCGGAAGTGACGCGCGTAGCGCGCCGCGGGGCGGAGTGGAGCCGAGGTCGCGATGAGTCGAGTCCTGTGTACACCCGCTGTCGGGTGAGCGCCGCGGGGTTTCGGGGGCCGGGCCGGGCCGGGGGCGGCGGCGGCAGGCGCTCACTGCTCTCTCTCTTCCAGGGCCGTGCGGGCGCTGAGGCTCCTGGGCCGGGCTGTGCGCAGCCTGCACCCGCCGCCCGGCGGCCAAGGTCGGGCCCAGCACGCGTCCCAGGGCGAGGAGGAGGAAGACCCCAACCGCCCCATTCGGTTTTCCTCTAGTAAAGCCAACCCGTCCCGCTGGACTGTGGGGCACTCCCTGGGTAAGGGGCAGGAGCGGCCCTGGTGGCAGGTGCTGCCCCTCAGCCTCTCCCTCATGGTGCTGGTTATCTGGTGCTTCCTGAGGCAGGAGAGCAGCGCGGATCAGTGGCTGAGGCGTGTGCTGGAAGAGGAGGTGCCGGAGTCCAGCGATCGTCCCGAGGACCCGGGAACCCCCACTGCCTACGGGGCGAGGACTTAACAGAGTGCCCGCTGAGGCTGGCAGGAAGAAAACTGGCAGCCGCCCTTAGGATCTGAGGTCTTACTGGGCTGTTTCTGTCCGGGTTATGCGTGCGACACGAATGGCGCTCTTGACGCTGACACGCGTGAAGACGGAGGAGAAAGTCAGCAGCTTGCCTGACAGCGATATCCAGTGATTATGTCCGAGAGACTTTTCCGATCCCTAGAGAAGGTTTTGGCTGCAATGTGTGTCGTTGGAATTTTAATGTCTTTGTGCAACCTAACCATGTTTCCAAAGCAATTCTGGTGACACTTGTAATCCATTATTATTTTGTGGAGCATTTGCTTCCTGGAACAGAATAACTGGCAGAAGTGTTAAACTTTATAATGTACCATGGTGTGTGTAAATATCACCTGTTGATGTTCGTTTTACATACTAACAGATTGAAAATACATTTTAAGCCAGGTGTCATGGCCCACGCCTATAATCCTAGTACTTGGGAGACTGAGACAGGAAGATCAGAGGTTCCAGTCTAGCCTCAGGTACTTAGCCAGACCGTGTTTCCAAATTTTAAAAAAAAGTCTGAGGGTGTAAATCGGAGGTATAATGCTCCTGGGTTCAATCCCCAGCAAAACACACACACACACACACACACACACACACATACACACACAATACATTTTAATATTAATATACTAATGTATTAAGGTGATTCAGGTTTTTTTCTTTTTTTCCATCTAGTTAGAAAAAGGAAGCTGGGTGTGGTGGCACATGCCTGTAGTCTCACGACTTTGGAGGCTGAGACAGGAGGATTGTAGATTCAAGGACAGCCTGGACAGTGTAGTGAGACCCTGTTCAAAATACAAAATAAAATAGGGCTGGGGGTGTGGCTCAGGTGGAACTCAGTCCCCAGTACCACCAAAAAAAAAAAAAAGGGAGTATTTTAGTAGTCCAACAGCCACGTTTTTCCTATTTCTTTTTTTTTTTCTTTTTTTTTTTTTGCGGTACCGGGGATTGAATGCAGGGGCGTTCTACCTCCGTGCTACGCCCCCGGCCCTATTTTTTATGCTTTATTTTGAAACCAGGTCTCACGAAGTTGAGGGCCTCACTAAGTAGAGAGAGAGAGAGAAACAGGGAGAGAGAGAGACACAGAGAGAACGCTCACGCACGCACGCACATGCATGAGCTGAGGCTGGCCTCGAACCTGGATCCTCCAGTCTCCGCCTCCCAAAGTACTGGGATTACAAGCGTGCGCCACCACGCCCGGCTTCCTATTTCTTTATTTTCCCTCCTCAGAGTGGGAAACTAAGAAAACTAAATGCAAGGTGGGCGTGGTAGTGCACACCTGTAATCCCAGTACTTGGGAGGCTGAGACAGGAAGACCACAAGTTGTTTTTTTTTTTTTTGTGGTACCGGGAATTGAACCCAGAGGCATTCTACCTCCGAGCTACACCCCCAGCCCTATTTTTTTATACTATATTTTGAAACCGGGTCTCACAAAGTTGCAGAGGCCCTCACTAAGTAGCTGAGGCTGGCCGAGAACCCGGATCCTCCGGTCTCCGCCTCCCAAGTACTGGGATTACAAGCGTTTGGCACCACGCCCGATTGAAGACCACAAGTTGAGGCCAGCCTCAGCAATGTAATGAGACCCTGTTTCAAAATAAAAAATAAAACATGGCCTACGATATAGCTCAGAGGTAGACTGCCCCTGGGTTCGATCCCCAGAACCACAAAAATAAAATAAAGGGCTGGGGGTGTAGTAAGTGATAAAGTGCTCCTGGGTTCAGTCCCCAGTATCACAAAAACAAAGAAAGAAGCCGGGCAGAGTGGCGCACGCTTGTGATCCCAGTACTTGGGAGGCTGAGACAGGAGGATTGCAGGTTCACAAACAGCCTCAGCAATATAGTGAGGCCTTCTCCAACTTAGTGAGACCCTGTTTCAAAATAAAATAATAAAATAGTTGTCGGGTGTGGTGGCGCACGCTTGTAATCCCAGTACTTGGGAGCCGGAGACCTGAGGATCCGGGTTCGTGGCCAGCCTCAGCTACTTAGTGAGGCCTCTGCAATTTCGTGAGACCCGGTTTCAAAATAAAATATAAAAAGCAGGGCCGGGGGTGTAGCTCGGAGGTAAAATGCCCCTGGGTTCAATCCCCGGTACTGCAAAAAAAAAAAAATAATAATAAAATAGGGTGGGGGTGTAGCTCAGAGGTAGAATGCCCCTGGGTGTATTCCCAGTACTAAAAAAAAAAAAAAGAAAGAAACCTAAATGCAGATAAAGGAATATGTTATCAAATGGTTCTAGAAATAAGGAACATTTTCAGTTTTCTGCAAAACTTTAGCACAGCAAGAACTTTCTGAGTAGAATACAAGTGATAAGTATTTGTCTTCACAAATTAAGGACCCTATTTTGGGTTACCTACATGATATTTTTTTTTCAAGTAAGACTTAAGAAAGAACTTGCTTAATTTTAGATTAAACATAAAATGCATAAGCCGGGCATGGTGATGCACGCTTGTAATCCCAGTGCTTGGGAGGCTGAGATCGGAGGATCTGGGTTCGCAGCCAGCCTCAGCTACTTAGTGAGACCCGGTTTCAAAATAAAGAATAAAAAAATAGGACTGGGTGTACCTCAGAGGTAGAATGCCCCTGGGTTCAATCCCAGTACCACACACACACACACAATAAACAAATAAATAAATAAAATGCATAAAAGGAAACTTACTCACTTAAGCTTCTAGTGGGAGGTTTTATTTTAGTGTGTGGTGCTTAAGGTAATGAATGGGCTTTTTTCAGATAGAGATGTTTGAAGAACAGGTTTTTGGTCCCTGGTATGGCAACACACTCCCTTCTCACGAGGGCCTCTCAGCCGAAGTGCTCTGAGATCTGGCCTTCATAAGCCATGAGAGAAGGGGGGGTGGGTGCATGTGTGTTCATTTTTTTCAAAGACTGAGTTTTGGAAAGATTGACATAATCTTAGTTCTGGTTACATTGTCTCAGTGGGTGCTTGGTGTAGTTGTAATTTGGCTGTGAACCAGTTTTGTTTGAGCAGCAGTCATTCAAACCAGAACCCTTATTTTTTTTTTTTTTTTGGTAGTGGGAATTGAACCTAGGGGTGTTCTACTTCTGAGCTACACCCCCAGCCCTATTTATTTTCCGTTTTGAAACAGGGTCTCCCTAGGTTGCTGGGAGTCTTGCTAGGTTGCTGAGGCTGTCCTTCCTTGAACCTGCCTCAGCCTCCCAAGTACTGGGATTACAGGCATGCACCACCACACCCAGCCAGAACCCTTACTTTTACTAGCTCCTATAGGAAAAAGAAAAGTCAGAACTAAAAGAAACTTTTTTGTTAATTAAAAGTTTGTTTGAGCCAGGTGTGGTGGTGCACGCTTGTAATCCCAGTAATTGGGAGGCTGAGACTGGAGGATCTTGGTTCACAGCCAGCCTCAGCTACTTAGGCCCTCCACAACTTAGTGAGACCCGGTTTCAAAATAAAGAATAAACAAATAGGGCTGGGGTGTAGCTCCGAGGTAGAATGCCCCTGGGTTCAAGCCCAGTAACGCAAAAAAAAAAAAAAAAGTTTGTTATGTACTTGGGATCAAACCTGAGTCTTGTGCATGCCAGGCTCCACCACTAAGCCTTAAGCCCTAAAAGTAACTCCCCCCCCAGGGGTACTGAGGATTGAACCCAGAGCTTCATACTTACCAGGCAAGTACTCTACCACTGACCTACATTCCCAGCCCCCCCCCTTTTTTTTTTGCGGTACCAGGGATTGAACGCAGGGGCGTTCTACCTCCACGCCACACCCCCGACCCTATTTTTTTGTATACTTTATTTTGAAACCGGGTCTCACGAAGTTGCAGAGGGCCTCACTAGGTAGAGAGAGAGAGAGAGAGAGAGAGCCCGCGAGCGCGCTGAGGCTGGCCGCAAACCCGGATCCTCCGGTCTCTGCCTCCCAAAGTACTGGGATTACAAGCATGCACCACCACGCCCGGCTCCCTTTTTATTTTTATTTTGAGACAGGATCATGCTAAGTTGCCCAGGCCATCCTTGAACTTGGTTTCCTTCAGCTGAGATTACAGGCATCATCACACCCACTTAAAGGTAATTTAAAGAGTCTTACTAAGTTGCTAAGGCTGGTCTCAAGCCTACAATCTTCCTGTCTCGGCCTCCCAAGTACTGGGACTACCTGCATGTGCTACCACACCTGGCTAAGTAAATCTTACTTAACTATTCTTGTAGACTGTCTTATCTCCCTAACTGGCTGTATCTCTTATTTTTCCAAAAGTGCTTGGCAGGTTGGCTTCCTCAGAAAAGTGCCCAATAAGCATTTGAGAGAGGGAGAACCACTGTGCAAGCATGATAGAGGCAGTTGCAACTGTGTACCGGATGCAGAAGATGAGAAGTTGTTGGGGAGAAGGAGGAGGAGATTGTTTAGGAGTTGGGTGTGGCGCCGGGCGTGGTGGCGCACGCTTGTAATCCCAGTACTTTGGGAGGCGGAGACCGGAGGATCCGGGTTCGCGGCCAGCCTCAGCTCTCAGCTCTCTCGCGCGCGCTCTCTCTCTCTCTCTACTTAGTGAGGCCCTCCACAACTTCGTGAGACCCGGTTTCAAAATAAAGTATAAAAAATAGGGCCGGGGGTGTAGCGTGGAGGTAGAACGCCCCTGGGTTCAATCCCCAGTACCGCAAAAAAAAAAAAAAGGAGTTGGGTGTGGTGGTGCACATCTGGAATCCCAGTACTTGGGAGGCTGAACAAGTCTCAGCAACTTAGTGAGGCTCTCAATAACTTAGACTCTGTTTCAAAATAAATAAAATTAGCCAGGTGTGGTGGTGCACACCTGTAATCCCAGTACTTGGGAGTGTGAGAGAAGACTGTAGGTTCTAGTGAGACCCTCTCAACTACTGTCTCGGCCTCCCAACTATTAGAATTACAGGCGTGTGCCATCATGCCTGGCAGTGAGACCCTGTTTAAAAATAAAAATAGCTAGACATGGTGGCTCATGCCTGTAATCCCAGTACTTGGGAGGCTGAGACAGGAGGATCACAGGTTTGAGGATAGCCTCAGCAATTTAGTGAGGCTTTTAGCAGCTTAGCGAGACCCTGTTTCCAAATAAAAAATAAAATAGGGCTAGGGGTATAGCCTAGAGGTAGAAGGCCCCTGGGTTCCATTCCCAGTACCATAAATAAGTAATAAATAAATAATAAAATAGGGCTGGGGGTGTAGCTCAGAGGTAGAATGCCCCTGGGTTCAATACCCAGCACACACACGCGCGCGCGCGCGCACACACTAAATTAATATTAAAAATGGTTGGAGGTGTAGCTTGGAGGTAGAATGCCCCTGGGTTCAATCTCCAGCACCACAAAATAAATTTTAAAAAAAGGAAGCCAGGCGTGGTGGCGCATGCTTGTAATCCCAGTACTTGGAAGGCTGAGACAGGAGGATTGCAGGTTCGTGGCCAGCCTCAGCTACTTAGTGAGGCCGTCCACAATTTAGTGAGACCCAGTTTCAAAATAAAGAATAAAAAATAGGGCTGGGGGTGTAGCTTGGAAGTAGAATGCCCCTGGGTTCAATCTCCAATACCACAAAGAAAAAAAGAGCTGGGATGTAGCTTCGTGGTAGAGTGCTTGCCTAGCATATGTGAAGCCAAAATTCTTCTGAGAAAGAGAAAGTTAAACACCCCTTGGTTCTATCCCCAGTACCCCCTCCACAAAAGGCTAAATGATTACTTTGTGTAAAACTGATAAGCAATGTTGGGAGGTCATGGTAGTGCTGTGCATTTTTCTCTCCCAAAAGGTGCACTACTTCACTTGCAATGAAAACCCTGGTGTTACTTTAAGTCTGGTACTACCCCAGGCTTTGAAGAACATGCTTTGAAAGCATGAAAAAGGATACTTCTGGTCCTTATAGCCTATTAGCTTCCTTTGATGTCTTCAAGGAAGATGTTTCCTGCAAGGAGAAACAGGAGGCACCTCCACAGCAAAGGTCCCTAAGTTCCTCTGTCCTGAGCCTCTGTGTTTGAGCCCTGCTTAATTTCAAGATTTAAATGTAATGTTTGAGCTGGGTGTGGTGACACATACCTGTAATCCCAGTATTTGGGAGGCTGAGACAGGAGGATCACAGGTTCACAACCAGCCTCAACAATTTAGCAAGGCCCTTTGAAACTCAATGAGACCCTGTTCAAAATAAAAAATAAAGTAGGGCTGGGCTCAGAGGTAGAATGGATCTGGATTCAATCTCCAGTACCACAAAAACAAATAAATGTAATGTTTTAAAAGATAATTCATTTAGAAATCATGAATTTAGGAGTTGGGCATAGTGGTATATGCCTGTAATCCCAATACTTGCTTGGGAGGCTAAGACGGGGGATCGTAGGTTGGAGCTTAGTGTACAGTAACTTAACAAGACCCTATTTCAAAATAAAAAATTAAAAACAGGGCTGGTAGAATACTTTTGGGTTGTCCCCAGTAATGCCCCCAAACACAAAATAAACAGAAAAAGTGAACATATAAAGTTATTCATCCTACCAACAAGTGATAATTTTTATTTTATTACCAGAATTTCTGAAAATGACTTACATACTTGGATAATATTATCTTTGTACATTAATCATTGAATGTGATTTGGAGGGGTGGTACTGGGGACTGAACCCAGGGGCATTCTACCTCTGAACTACACCCCCAGTCTTATTTTTTATTCTTTGTTTTTGAAACAGGGTCTCACTAAGTTGAGGAGGGCCTCACTAAGTAGCTGAGGCTGGCCACGAACCTGTGATCCTCCTGTCTCAGCCTCCCAAGTACTGGGATTACAAGCGTGCGCCACCACACCCGGCTGAATGATATTTTTTATTTTAGAACTGGGGATTGAACCCAGAGACATTCTACCTCCGAGCTGTACCCCCAGACCTATTTTATTTTGAAACAGGGTCTCGCTGAATTGCTGAGGCTGTCCTCGAACCTGCGATCCTCCGGTCTCAGCCTCCCAGGTATTGGGATTACAGGTGTGAGCCACCGCGCCCGGCTGAATCTGATATTTTTTAGATTTAGATCGGTGATCCCAGAAATGGAACAAATTGGTTTCCATAAAGATCAGGACCCTTTGCCTTCCAGCCATACTTCCTTTCAGAACAGGTCTCCGACCTAACAGGTTGCTGCTCAGAAGGAGAAAAATCTTCAAAGCACCCATCTGCCAACTCTGGTGCTCCGTTGCTTTATTTTGTATTTAAAATCTTACGCCGCATATTTACGAGTTAATGCACCCTCCCAGGCCACCAGGACGTCCTTGCCCACCAGTGAGCTTCTGCCCTAGGTGGCCAGCCGCTTGCATTCCTATTTTAGAAACAGCTCCACAAACCTCATAGCTTGTAATCCCAGTACTTGGGAGGCTGAGACAGGAGGATCACAGATTTGAGACCAGCCTCAGCAACCTAGTGAGACCCTGTTTCAAAACAAACAAAAAAAGGGCTGGGGTGTAGCTCGGAGGTAGAATAGCCCCCCAAAAGCAGCTCCGCTGAGATGTAATTCACATATTATTCAGCTTATCCATTTAAAGCGCACAATTAAAACATTTCCAGTATATTACAGGGGCGACCACGGCCATGGTCTAGTTTTAGACGTTTTCGTGCTACCGGGAGCGGTGACGGCGACCTGCACCAGGATTTTTACACCGGCTGGCGGCGCGCTCCGTCCGGGCCGCGGCGCGCGCGTGCGGGGGCGTGGCCTGGGCGTGGCCGGCTCGGCGGGGGGCGCAGGGGGCTCCGCGCGGGGGGAGATCCGGGGGCGGGGGCGCCGGCGCGGCGCATGCGCGCTGCATTGTTTTGACTGAAAATGCCGTCGGTTTCGAAAGCGGCGGCGGCGGCGGCGGCGCTGAGCGGGTCCCCCCCGCAGACCGAGAAGCCGACCCACTACAGGTCAGTGCCCGGCCCCCGCCCGCGCCGGCGCGCCTGGACGCCGGCGCGTCGCCGAGGCTCCGGGGAGCGGCCCGCGCGCGCACGCCGGGCCTGGTGTCGCCGCGAGGTGCGCTCGTCGCCCGCGCCCCCGCCGCCGGGCCGGCCGCCTGGGCTCGGTGGGCTGTGCGGGCCCCGCGGCGCGGCCAGGGCGGGTGTCCGGGGGCTGAGCTGGGGCGCGCGCCTGGCTAGGGTCCTCGAGCCTCCGGCTGGGGATCGGGGACAGGGCCTGGGTTGGGGTCGGGGCCGCCTCTGGGCTCGGGATGGGCGCAGGGCCTGCGGTCGAGAGGCAGCGCCCATTGCCAGGGTGGACCCCAGGTTGCGGGCGGACGCCGCTCCTGGGGTTGCGGTGGCGCCCGAGCTCTTGAGATGCGGTGCCGCGCCTAAGGTTGGGGTCGCGTCTGCTGTAGGGATGGGGGCCGCGCCTGGTGACTGGGGATCACGCCTGGGGTCCATCTGGGGTCTGAGTGGGGTGTCGCGCCTGGGGTCGGGGTTGGAGGTCTGCGTGCGGGGTCTGGGAAATCGTGCCTGGGGTCCGAGACAATGACGGGGGTCCCGGGGATGCTGCCGGGCGGGGGGTGGGTATAGCCACCTGGGCTCGTCTGGGCTTCGAGTGGGGGCGTTGCGCCTGGGGTGGAGGAGGGCTGTACGTGAGGTCGGGGCACCGCGTCTGGGGTCTGAGAGTCTGCGCCTGGGGTTCAGGGACCGTGGCTGGGGTCCCGGTGATCCCGAGAAGGGGGAGGGATAACGGCAACCTGGGGTCGCTGGGCTCAGAGTAGGGGGCGTCGTGCCTAGGAGGGAGGACTGCATTTGGGGTCCGGAGACCGCGTCTGCATCTGGGGAGTCCGCGCTTGGGGTTGGAGACCGTGCCTGGCGTCCCGGGAACGCGACCGAGCGGGTTCTGCCGCCTAGGGTCTTTTGGGCTCCATGTGGGGGCGTTCCGTCTGGGATTAAGGGCTGCACGTGGGGTCTGGGAGTCCGCGCCTGGGGACGGAGACCGTGCCTGAGGCCCCGGGGATGCTCCCGCCCTGGGAGAGGGGTACGGTCACCTGGGGTCGCTGGACTCCTAGTGGGGGTGTTTGTGCCATGCATGGAGGGCTGCGCGTAGTGTTGGGGGACCGCGTCTGTGGTCTGGGAGTCCGCGCTTTGGGTCTGGGAGCCGTGCCTGGGGTCCGGGGAACGCGCCAGGGCGTGGGGGTCAGGGCTGTCTGGGGTCGTCGCGCCTGGGGTCGGGGCGCCCCGGGCCGCGGGAACCCGCCCACGCCCAAGAGTCTGGGGGCCGCCCGCCGGCGGCGCTGGTGGCGGGAGCGACCGCAACGTTGTTTGTCTTTCTAGGTATCTAAAGGAGTTTAGGACGGAGCAGTGCTCCCTGTTTTTGCAGCACAAGTGCGGCCAGCACAGGCCATTCACCTGTTTCCATTGGCATTTCCTAAATCAGCGTCGGCGCAGACCGCTCCGCAGGCGCGATGGCACCTTCAACTACAGCCCCGACGTGTACTGCTCCAAGTACGACGAGGCCACTGGCCTGTGTCCCGACGGTGACGAGTAAGTGGGGTTGGGGTGGGCGCAGCGGCCTCCCCGAGGGACGTGGCCTTGATCCGGTGTCGGCGGGCCCCCCGGCCCTGCAGCACCTGGTGCCTGAGGAGGGAATGGCAGTTTTGCTCTCAAGTTTTCTAGTGATCAGTGGTGGTGGGGACAGTTCCCCCTTTTAGGACGGTCCGGAAGAATTATGCATTTTAGGGATAACGTGTGGTTCAAACTTCTCTCTCTCTCTCTTTTTTAAATGTGGTACTGGGAATTGAACCACCCAGCCCAGACTTCTCACTCTTAATTTCCACCTAATCCTCCAAATTTCCTTCCTTAGGGCCGCCCCAGGAGAGACAGTGTTCAGATTTGGGAGGGTACGAAATGCTCAGCTGCTTTTCAGTCAACCTTTGCTCACCATGTAGAAGTTGTTTGGAAGATTCTTTTTTTTTTTTTTTCCGTTTATGTGTGTATTTCAATTTCTTTAAAAAATTGATAGACTAGGTATGGTGATGTGTGTTTGTAATCCCAGTACTTGGGAGGCTGTGACAGGAGAATCACAGGTTCCAGACCCTCCTCAGCAATTTAGCAAGACCCTATTTCAAAATAAAAAATAAAATAGGAGCTGGGCGTGATGGCGCACGCTTGTAATCCCAGTAATTGGGAGGCTGAGACAGGAGGATTGCAGGTTCAAGGCCAGCCTCAGCAACTTAGCCAGAGACCCTGTTTCAAGATCCTGGGTTCAATCCCCAGTACCACACACACACACACACAAAAACAACAACAACAACAACAACAACAACAAAACAAAACAAATGCTTAGGCCAGAAAGCAAACTTTTTTGTGTGTGGTACTAGGGATTAAACCCAGGGCCTTGCACATGCTAGGCTTTACCACTGAGCTATACCCCCAGTCCTTTTTTATTTTGAGACAGGGTCTCACTAAGTTGCCAGGGCTGGCCTTGAACTTGTGATCCTTCTGACTCAGCCTCTTAAATAGCAAGTAGCTGGGATTACAGGTGTGCACTACCACGCCTGGCTGGTGGTGATTTTTTTTTGGTGGTGGTACCGGGGATTGAACCCAGGGGCATTCTACCTCCAGGCTACACCCCCGGGCCTATCTTTATTTTGAAACAGGGTCTCACTAAGTTGCAGAGGGCCTCACTAAGTAGCTGAGGCTGGCTGCGAACCCAGATCCTCCGGTCTCAGCCTCCTAAGTATTGGGATTACAGGTGTGCGCCACCACGCCTGGCTGGTGATGGTTTTTATTTTTTTTATTTTTTTTTATATATATTTTTTGAGGTACTGGGGATTGAATGCAGGGGTGTTCTACCTCTGCGCTACGCCCCCGGCCCTATTTTTTATGCTTTATTTTGAAACCGGGTCTCACAAAGTTGCGGAGGGCCTCACTAAGGAGACAGAGACAGTAAGGAGACAGAGACAGAGACAGAGAGAGAGACAGAGAGAGAGCGAGAGCTGAGGCTGGCCGCGAACCCGGATCCTCCGGTCTCCGCCTCCCAAAGTACTGGGATTACAAGCGTGCGCCACCACGCCTGGCCTTTGGTGATGGTTTTTAATGGAGAAAAGAAAGTACCTCTTAGTAGATGTTTGAGTTCCAGAGCTTGGATATCCTGGTATTGATTCAACCTATTGTTGGGCATCTGGGTGGTGTTCAGTTCTTACTGGGGGGATGAACAGTGCTGCAGTGAACACCTTGCTATAGGCTATCATCTTTCGCGCTCAAATAGGAATTAGATAATAAGCATTTTTTATGGACATATTAACTTGCAGCCTAAATAGCTTGCAGTTTATTATTGAGCAATACAAGCAGGACTTGTTTGATGTGTTCTGTTTTGGACACATCCTGTGTACATCTACCCTAGTGAGAAAGTCATGTGTGTGTGTCTCTCTCTCTCTTTTCTTTTTTTTTTTTTGCAGTACCGGGGATTGAACCCAGGGGCGTTCTACCTCCACGCTACACCCCCGGCCCTATTTTTTATACTTTATTTTGAAACCGGGTCTCACAAAGTTGCAGAGGGCCTCACTAAGTAGCGAGAGAGAGAAAGACAGAAACAGGGAGAGAGAGAGAGAGAGAGCTGAGGCTGGCTGCGAACCCAGATCCTCCGGTCTCCGCCTCCCAAAGTACTGGGATTACAAGTGTGTGCCACCACGCCCGGCTCTTTTTATTTTTTATACTGGGGATTGAACCCAGAAGCATTCTACCTCTGAGCTATACCCCTAGTCCTTTAAATTTTTTTTTAAATTTTGAAACAAGATCTAAGTTGCTGAGGCTGGCCTCGAACCTGCCATCCTCCTGTCTCAGCCTCCCAAGTGTTGGAATCATAGGAGTATGCTACCATACCCGGCTGTCACATGTCTTTTTTTTTTTTTTCGGTACCGGGGATTGAACCCAGGGGTGTTCTACCTCTGCGCTATTTTTTATAATACCCCTGGCCCTATTTTTTATACTTTATTTTGAAACCGGGTCTCACGAAGTTGCGGAGGGCCTCACTAAGTAGAGAGAGAGAGAGAGAGCGAGAGCTGAGGCTGGCCGTGAACCCGGATCCTCCGGTCTCCGCCTCCCAAAGTACTGGGATTACAAGCGTGCGCCACCATGCCCAGCTTTGTCACATGTCTTTATTAAAGATTTTGTTCGCAACTCTTCTCATGCACATGACAGGCTTGCTTCAGCCCTTCAGGAAGGACTGGACAGGCTATCTCCCCTGGGAATCTCTCCTTAGTAATCAGCCTCCTTCCATGGCAGAGGGACTTTCCCAGTACCACACACATGGAGTAGCCAGTTTGTCCCACTGAATTACATATTCTGGTTCATGCAGGGTTGCCATGGAGATTGTAAATGGATAGTACCTTTTAGAGCAAGGATGGGGCCTTCCTTTTATTTGTGCATTGGGTTTTGAAATTTCTATTTTGGGCACAGAAATATTATCCCAAGTTATTATTTTAACACATGAATGTGCATCAGAGAGCAAAGTCCTGTCAACCAGTGTCAGGCAGTGTAAGTGTTCTTGGTGCTGCTGGGCACCACTGGGTTAGAGAGCAGTGGGGTCCCAGAGGGCTGCCCCCTGCTGTCATCCTCCTCCTGTGGCATTCCCTCCCTTCCCTGCTGGTACCCAGCCATCACCCCCTTTCAGCAGGGTTCAGCCTCTCCACCCCCTTGCTGTCATCGTCTCCTCCCACCATCCCTCCCATGGTGCTTGGAGTGTCCCTCCACATCTCCTTTGTGGCAGACAGATATACACACCTGCTGTCACGTCGCCTGGGGCACTCCCGCAGTCCACTACCCTCCTCCTTGGGGGCTCTCAAGGGGAAACCCGGTGTTCCCTCTGGCCCCGCCCACCTAGTGCCCTTGTTCTGGTGGACACGCCCCATCGCAGCGTGGATTGTGATTGGCCGCCCCGTCACGTGCACCCCCCCCCCCCCCCCCCCCCCCCCGTGGGAATCTGCCTCCCCGCAAGGCATGGACTGCTTGGGTGGTCAGGCCTGAGATGCGCATTTGCGCCCAGCTCAGGTGTCTCCGTGTGTAAGGAGGAGTTACAGCCTCAAAGCTGCTCCTGGACAGAGGGCCTTGGGTCCCTTGCTCCTCCACACGGGTCTTCGGGTCTTCGCACTTGAGCCCAGGTGTGGTTGGCTCAAGCTCTGGTGAATGGTCAGGATCTGATCTATGAAGGGCAAAGATCCTCCACAGAGAACCAAGGGGCCCTCCAAGGGCTCATTTTTGTTGGAAAAAGTTCAAGTAGCTATACAGTGTACAAAGTAACTCTCTCAGTAGACACTGTCCCTGGGGGTATGGTCCTCCACAGCGCCTTCAGCTTTTTCTGTTTTCAATAAAAATTGGGCTTTCCTGGTTGTCACATAGCTCTGCCCTGCTTTTTTCAGGCTTCCTCTCCCCTGCTCTGTGGGGTGGCCCTTCCCCAGCGTCCCCGGAGGGGCACTTGGGGCAACTGAATAGAGGTCCCTTGTTTGGGTGGGTTGCAGCTCTGAGCAGACTGTGTGTATTCTACAGGGACTGGAGGAGGTGCTGGGAACTTCCCGGGTCTCCATTTCTAAGAGAGACTTACTGTGGGGCTTGTATCACACCAGTCTTGCACCTGTGTGTCTGTGGGGAGACCCTTTCGCAGTGTTCCATGTAAAGAGTCACAGGGCCTGAGGCCTGGGTGAAAGCTGAGTCACCTGCAAGGTGTCTGTGAGCTCTGGCTGTATCAACTGGTACACTGGTTGGGGACACCAAGGGCACCTGATGGGGAGGGAACACCTGATGTTGAATGCTGTGTTTAAGAGGTAGACTACCAGCTCTGCGTGGTGGTGCACACCTGTGATCTTAGTACTTGGGAGGCTGAGACAAGAGGATCACAGATTGGAAGCCAGCCTCAGCAATTTAGTGAGACTTTGTTTTAAAATAAAAACAAAAAGGAGCTGGGCATGGTGGCACATGCTTGTAATCTCAGTACTTGGGAGGCTGAGACAGGAGGATCACAGGTTTGCTGCCAGCCTCAGCAACTTAGGCCATCTGTAACTTAGATCTGTTTCTAAATAAAAAATAAAATAGGGCTGGGAGTGTAGCTCAGAGGTAGAATGCCTCTGGGTTCCATCCCCAGTACTACACACAAAAAATAAAATAAAAAGGGCTAGGGGTGTAGCTAATGCCTCTGTATTCAATCCCCAGTACCAAAATAAATAAATAAATAGCTGGGCTACCAGTGGCTGAGAAGACATGCTCTTTGGCAGTTCCAAGTTCTCGGCTTAACAGAATTACAATCAGACGGCTGAGCTGAGGTCTGTAAAGTACATGTAGAAAGAGGTTGGAAATACTCCCAAGGCTCAAGTGTCTAGCCCCTGAGACATGGCAGCACTTTAGTTCATCCTGCCTTGGGATGGAGCAGGGACCGGAGGAGGTGGCCAGAAGGAAGCTTCTGGCAGGGGAGCGGTGCAGAGAGGATCCTGGGGCGCGGGAAGCCACCGGAGGAGTAAGGGACCTGCTGTCTCAAACTGTCCAGTTGGTGTTATGTTGATTATTTCAAGCTGAGGTCACTTGAGCAGCTGTGACCACAAAAGGCCATTTGGCCTGTTTTTTCTCCATGTAGCCAGCTATAAAGAGTCTTTGGGAGCCAGGCATGGTGGCACACACCTGTAATCCCAGCACTTGGGAGACTGAGACAGGAGAATCGCAGGTTCGAGGACAGCCTCAGCAATGTAGCTAGACTCTCAGCGACTTAGTGACACCATGTCTCAAAATAAAAAATAGGGCTAGGGGTATATCTCGGGGGTAGAATGCCCCTGGGTTCAAACTCCCAGTTCTTCAAAAAAAGTCTTTGGGGAGGGATGTCCTTCACATACCAAGGCCAGAAAATGCCCTTGACACAGGAGACCAGTAATTGGGGCTGCAGTGGTCCTGAGTAAACCAGCAACCCCTGCCTCCACTAGCTGTGGTCCTTCCTTCTTCTTTTTTTTTTTTTTGGCGCAGTACCAGGGATTGAACCCAGGGGTGTTCTACCTCCAAGCTAGACCCCCGGCCCTATTTTTTATCCTTTATTTTGAAAATGGGTCTCATGAAGTTGCGGAGGGCCTCACTAGGTAGCTTAGGCTGGCTGCGAACCCGGATCCTCTGGTCTCAGCCTCCCAAGTACTGGGATTACAAACGTGCACCACCACGCCTGGCTGTGGTCCTTTCTTCTGACTGCCTGCGCTTGTGCAGGTCCCCATGTACTTGTTCATTTAACAAATTCATGTTTCTCTCAGGTTAACTAGCTCTTGCATTAACTGGGTTCCCAGATCCAAAGAGCCCACACAGGAGCTAAGGGGCTGGCGCTGCCCTGCACTGATCAGCTCTGTGGGAGCCAAGGAAGGAGGTGGGCCTGCTGCCAGGCGGTGATTAATGGAGGGTCACTGATCCACTGAAGGAGCTGAGAGTGAGGCTGGGGGAGCCCGAGGGCATGGGCTTTGCTCAGGACCTCACTCCCAGTGTCCAAGAGGAAGGCAGACCTGGAGGGCCCGCAGCTTCCTCCCAGGCCCTCACCCAGCCGCCCAGCCATTCCTTTGCCTGTCCCTGCTGTGCCGTTCCCTGGTTTCCATCTGTGCTGGTTTCCTTGAGGGTTGGAGGGCATGACATTATGCCCTGGCCCTCTGAGCCTGGGGTTCTCACTGTGTGGCCAGATCAGCAGCGGCAGCCCCTGTGCCTGGCCTGCCTGGTCAGTGGGGGAACAGGGCCCCCAGGGAGCTCACACACATCGGCTCCAGGGGCTGCCCAGCAGGCTCACAGACCCTCCTTGCTTTAAGAGAGAGTGGCCTACGGCTAAGGGGGCGTTTCCTGCACTCTCTGAGGTGTGGCTGGAATCCTGAGCCCCCAGCCTCCCATGCTGGTGCTGGTTTCTGGTTCCAGAGCATTATGGCTAAGCTGTGTCTGGCTGTACCACGGCACCATGCTGTCAAGAGCTGTTCTGTTCACACTGTTCTGGTCGCTAATAGTTTTGGGTGGGATTTTGATCACTGTGTCACCTGGACCCCTGTGAGCTGCTCCG
Source organism: Glis glis (assembly GCA_004027185.1). Taxonomy (NCBI): domain Eukaryota; kingdom Metazoa; phylum Chordata; class Mammalia; order Rodentia; family Gliridae; genus Glis; species Glis glis. The sequence goes on from PVJS01026529.1 coordinate 22,568, forward strand.
TTTTCCTCCCAGCTGTCCAGGGAGCAGAAGGCCATTCTGCCGTTTTGGAGGCAACCCGTCTCTTTTCATAGATGTCCCTGAGGCCAAGGCATTTTCTTTACATTAAACTTTAAAGTCAGGCAGACGTGGTGGCACATGCTTGTAATCCCAGTACTTGGGAGGCTGAAACAGGAGGATTGCAGGTTCGGGGATAGCCTCAGCAAGTAGTGAGATTCTCATCAACCTAGTGAGATCCTGTTTCAAAATAAGAATAAAATAGGGCTGGGGGTGTAGCTCAGAGGTAGAATGCCCCTGGGTTCAATCCCCACAACCACAAAAACAAAACAAAACCTTAACATCAAGCTGGGCGCTGTGCTCCTGTCTCAAAATAAAAAGGCCTGGGGCGTGTAGGTCAGTGGTAGAGCACTCCTGGGTTTGATAACCAATACAGCAAAAATAAAATAAAACCCTGAAGTTCAGCTCAAGCTCCAAGGTCATGGAATAAGCAGGGGTGGCTGCCGGGCAGAGAACAGTGCCGGGCAGTGGGCATAGTCCTGCTGGGGAGGGGAGGCCTCAGGTAGTGCACTGGTTGCTGTGGCAACAGCCTGGCGCTGAAGCAGGTGCAGCTGCACACTAACCTGAGGCAACCCACGGGGAATTGGGGAATTGGCAAGAGTTTAAAGTTCAGGAGACAGGGAGGGCTGAGCCTTGCCATGGGGGGAGCACATGCCCACCGGCCTCTCTGTGCTCTGAACAGCAAGTCTCCGTTTCCTCATCTTAGGGAATAGGGGTTTAGACTAAGTGGTTGGCAAGTTGCTCTTGATCCTTGGCCTTCCTCCGCAGGTGCTCCCAACACCTAGGGCCACAGCCCTGTCTGTGGCAAGGTAGGTGTGGGCTGTAGCTAGAGGTGAAGGTCTGTGTTCTTAAATTTGGAGACTTGTGCCGGGTGTAGTGGTGCATGCTTGTAATCCCAGTACTTGGGAGGCTGAGACTGGAGGATCCAGGTTCACGGCCAGCCTCAGTCACTTAGTGAGGCCCTCCGCAACTTAGCGAGACCCTGTTTCAACATAAAGAATAAAAAAATAGGACTGGGGGTGTAGCTCGGAGGTAGAATGCCCCTGGGGTTTAGTCCACAGTACCAGTACCAGTACCAGTACCAGAAAAAGAAAAAAAAATTGGAGACTTGTGGTGAGTACCCTCGGCTCCTGCTTTCTCTGGCTTTGCCTCTCAAAGTGATTGTGTCACCAGCCTAGGTCCCTGGTGGGACCAACCTAGAAGCACCTTCAGCCTCTGTGCCTCATGAATCCTGGAACCTTCTAGATCTTCTCTGTTGCTGATCCTCCCTGTAGTGTGAGTCCCTTCCCCTGGTCCTGTGCCCCTGCTCCGGAGCTGCCTGCAGGTCTCCCTGGGAGCATGTGGCCATGGGCCTGCTGAGTAGCCATGGCCCTGCTGAGTAGCCATGGTCCAAGATGTGCCCCCTCTCTTCTCCCACAGCTGCTTCCCTCCAGTCCTGGCTCTTCCTACCACATCCAGGGCCCTGTTTCTCCCCAGACCTTTCCCTTCTCCATCTGGGGTCCTGAAAGCACACAATGCTGGACTGAGGGGCCACCCACCCCTTTTCTGATAATGACTTGTCAGGAAAATGACATGGCCTGCGTGCAGGGCACAAGCATAAGTTTAAAGAATTTATTTAGAAAACTAGGAAGGAAGCTGGGTGTGGTGGCACATGTCTGTAATCCCAGTACTTGAGAGGTTGAGACCAAAGGATCACAGGTTTGAGACCAATGCACAGTAACTTAATGAGACCGTTTCAAAATAAAAAATAGGGCAGAGAGTAGTACGTCCCTGGGTTCAATGCCTAGGATTGCATTCTCTGTCTCTTTCTCTTTCTCTTTCTCTTTCTCTTTCTCTTTCTCTTTCTTTTTTACACACACACACACACACACACACACACACACACACACGAAGGGGCCAGTGGTGTGGCTCAGTGGTAGACCATGTTCCTAGCATGTGCAAAGCCCAGGGTTCAGTCCCTGGCACTGCAAGAGAAGCAAACAAATAAAAAAGACTAAGTAAATAAACTAGCAAGGATGATTTTCATGGAAAATTGGTGTGTTTTTCTGTTGTGTATAATTGAGGGGTTTGTCATGATCTGAGAGCCTTAGGGGAGGGTCCAAAAATAGGGGACAGGTGCTTGTTCAGTACTTTCTATCCTAACTGGGAGTGGCGGTGCATGCCTGTAATCATAGTCCTTGGGAGGCAGAGACAGGAGGGTCACAGTTTCAAGAACAGCCTCAGCAATGTAGGGAGACTCAGCAACCTAGCGAGATGCTGTTTTAAAACAAACAACAAAAACCGGACGTGGTGACACACGCTTGTAATCCCAGTACTTGGGAGGCTGAGACAGGAGGATTGCAGGTTCACAGCCAGCCTCAGCTACTTAGGCCCTCCACAATTTAGTGAGACTCTGTTTCAAAATGAATAAAAAATGGGAAGCCAGGCGTGGTGGCACACGCTTGTAATCCCAGTACTTTGGGAGGCTGAGACCGGAGGATCCGGGTTCGCGGCCAGCCTCAGCTACTTAGTGAAGCCCTCCGCAACTTCGTGAGACCCGGTTTCAAAATAAAGTATAAAAATAGGGCCGGGGTGTAGCTCGGAGGTAGAACGCCCCTGGGTTCACTCCCTGGTACCGCAAAAATAAAAAATAAAATAAAAAGTGGGGCTGGGGGCATAGCTTGGAGGTAGAATGCCCCTGGGTTCAATCCCCAGTACTGCAAAATAAATAAATAATAAAATAAAATAAATAACAAGCTGGGCATGGTGGCACATGCCTATAATCCCAGTACTTGGAAGGCTGAGACAGGAGGATCGCAGGTTTGTGGCCAGCCCCAGCAATTTTTTTTTTGTAGTACTGGGGATGGAACCCAGAGGCATTCTACCTCTGAGCTACACCCCCAGCCCGATTTTATTTTTTATTTGGAAACAGGGTCTCACTAAGTTGCTGAGAGCCTCACTGAGGCTGTTTCGAACCTGCAATCGATCCTCCTAACTCAACCTCCCAAGTACTGGGATTACAAGCATGTGCCACCATGCCTGGCTCAGCCCCTGCAATTTAGCTAGGCTCTCTGGCAACTTAGTGAGACCCTGTTTCAAAATAAAAAAAATAAAATAGGGCTGGGGGTATAGGTTAAAGGTAGAAAGCTCCTGGGTTCAATCCCTAGTACCACACACACAAATAATAATAATGTCCATCCTTCCAGTCAGTCCAGACATCCGCATGGAGGAAATGGAATCAGCTGCTCCCCAGGTGCTAATGCAGGTGGACAGAGGAAACCTAGGGTTGTCCCCAAGTCCATGAGAACCAGACAGAGCATGTTTGCCCCTCTGCTTCCCAGGTGTCCCTACCTGCACCGAACGACGGGGGACACAGAGCGCAAGTACCACCTGCGCTACTACAAGACGGGCACGTGTATTCATGAGACAGACGCGCGTGGCCACTGTGTGAAGAACGGACTCCACTGTGCTTTCGCACATGGCCCCCTGGACCTGCGGCCACCTGTGTGCGACATCAGGTGAGTGGGTGCCGTGCGGGGACCAGCTCACCTCCCTGCTGCTTGCTGGCCCAAAGCCTGTCCTTTTTCTGAGCCTGTTTTATTTCTGTTTTGGAGGGGGGACTGGAGATTGAGCCCAGGGGTCTTTTTTTTTTTTGCGGTACCAGGGGTTGAACCCAGGGGCGTTCTACCTCCGTACTACACCCCCGGCTCTATTTTTTATACTTTTATTTTGAAACCGGGTCTCACGAAGTTGCGGAGGGCCTCACTAAGTAGAGAGAGAGAGAGAGAGCTGAGGCTGGCCGCGAACCCGGATCCTCCGGTCTCCGCCTCCCAAAGTACTGGGATTACAAGCGTGCACTACCACGCCCGGCTCCCCGGGGCCTTCTACCTCCTTTTATTTCTTATTTTGACACAGGGTCTTGTTTTTTTTTTTTTGCGGTACTGGGGATTGAACCCAGGGGCATTCTACCTCCGAGCTACACCCCCAGCCCTACTTTTTATACTTTATTTTGAAACCGGGTCTCGCGAAGTTGCGGAGGGCCTCACTAAGTAGCTGAGACTGGCCGTGAACCCAGATCCTCCGGTCTCTGCCTCCCAAGTACTGGGATTACAAGCGTGCGCCACCACGCCCGGCCTCAGGGTCTTGTTAAGTTACCATATGCTAGCCTCAAACCTGTAATCCTCCTGTCTCAGCATCCCAAGTACTGAAATTATAGGCGTCTGCCCCCATTCTTGGCTGCAGTTTTCTTTTCTTTTCCTTTTTTTTTTTTTTTTTT
>PVJS01026530.1:0-26940 GCA_004027185.1 Glis glis
TATAAGTAAGATTATCTACACTGTTTATAATTTTTAAAAATGTTTGAAGTTTTCTTTGTAGCTGTGATTTTACCAAGAACTTTTGTAAACCAGGTGGTATTCAGTTAGAGTATAAATTGTTAATTGATTTTAAATGAGTAAATGTTACCAATTTGAGCATACAGAATAGATCTGTTTACAAAAATACAATATATTTATATATGAGTCTCTGTGTTTACATCGAGCATAAGATTATATATGTATATGTACATATATATACATATGTAATATATATATGTGTGTGTGTGTGTGTGTGTGTGTGTGTGTGTGTGTGTGTTATTGGGGATTGAAACTAGAGGTATTCTACCTCTGAGCTACATCTCCAGCCCTATTTTATTTTTTTATTTGGAAATAGTGTTTTGCTAAGTTACTGCATGTTGCTGGCATTGGACCTGTGATCCTCCTGTCTCAGCCTCCCAAGTATTGGGATTACAGGAGCGTACCACCATGCCCAGAAAGATTATATTTTAAAAATGTGATTTAGTGCTAAAAAAGTGAAAGCTAAACCAGGCATGGTGGCATTTGCCTGTAATCCCAGCATTTGGGAAGCTGAGACAGGAGGATCACAAGTTTGGGGACAGCCTCAGCAACATAGCAAGACTCTCAGCAACCTAGTGAGACTGTTTCCAACCAAAAAATAAAAAAGGCTGGTGGTGTAGCTCGGTAGCTTGGAAGCAGATTGTCCCTGGGTTCAATCCCCAGTATCACCCCCCAGAAAGAAAGAAAGAAAGAAAGAAAGAAAGAAAGAAAGAAAGAAAGAAAGAAAGAAAGAAAGAAAAAGAAAGAAAAAGAGAAAGAAAGAAAGAAAGAAAGAAAGAAAGAAAGAAAGAACACTACTAGGCTATATGACCTTAAAAGTCATCTAGAATGTGCAGAACGTGAAGATAAATTTGTAGAGGCCCCAGAGTAGCATGACCCTTGAGTGGGGTTGAGATAAAAGGGTATCTAAAGTATTCTTTCTCTTCATTTTTGATTCTTTGTCCTCTATGCAATATGCTAATAAAAAAATCTAGATTCCACAGACCCAGGCCAGGCTCCATGCCAGTCTGTTATCAACAAGTGAGAGCACATTAAACAGTTTTTAATTTGTCTTAGGAAAAGCAAAGGTAAAATGGAAATTTAATTCTCCTGGACCTTTGTTCAAAATGTATTTTTCCATCTCTATTGTAAGGGGCGAATGCTAATTAACTTGATTCTCACCGTTTGGCCATGCATTTGTAATCTGTGTTCATACTTTGGGAGAGAAAAATTTGATGAAAGGTGTTGGACAGTAATGGAAATCTTGTTTGAGCTGAACAAGTTGGGATTATCAAATATAGGGCAAGATGACTGGCATGTCAGCTGGGGACACGAGAAGCATCAAGGCTGGTGACAGAAAAACAACTGTCTTTCCCCAAAATGCCACTCTTGCGCCTGGCACAGGCTTATCCTGGACAGGGAGAGAGCACCACTGAGTAGAAAGAGCTCTGGTGCCAGATGGGTCTGAGTTTGGATCCTGCTTCTGGATCTTTCCTACACCTCCAAGGGCTCAGAGACAGGAGCACTCTGTGGCTGGATTGAGGGATCCTCAGAAGTTCCCTCGCTTGTTCATAGTTTTGAGAAGAAAGAAGTGGGCAGGGGCAGGGATGAGTGTGTGTGTGTGTGTGTGTGTGTGTGTGTGTGTGTGCATGAGCATGTGTGTGTGCCTGTACCTGTGTGTGTGTATTGGAGACAGGAAGTCTGTGGGTCTGACCTAGACTCTCTTCTTCTCAGTTGCTCTGGAACAGCGAACACCAGGGTCTTTTCCAGAGGAGCCCATTTGACATCCTCATCTGGAGTTAGGAAAATCCCAAGGGCCCAGGCTCACACCCCTCACATTACCCTGTGAGTTCTGTGGGACGGGTAGAAGGCCAGCTGGGTTCTTTGGCTAAGCACAGGATACCAATAAGGAAATAAGTCAGGGTTCCTTTGCCAGCAAAGAGGTGAAATAGCACACATGAGGGGGTTGGGGAATGCCTCCAGCAAAACATAGTGTTTAGGGTGCTATGGAGAGCTGATAGAGAGGAGAAAGATACTTTCCTTGGCCTTGGAACTTGGAATTTAACAGAGTGAATATACATATACATGCACTTCTCTCTCTCATCTCACTCCTGTAATGTCAAAATCAAGTAATGACTGAGGTCATCAGACCATGGGTCCACAGGGTTCAAGGCAGGGCATGCAGTCCCCTTATTTCTGTGTGTATTATCCAGGGCACACTTCAGGAGGCCTGTTGTACTCCCAGTTCCTTCCTGCTAGGCGCTGGAAGTGTGGGCAGATTTTCAATGGACATAACCACATAAGGAGCACATGAAACCTTCAGATTTATTCATTTTACACAACTACAACTCCACACCCTTGACCTGTGACTCTCCAATTTCCTTTCCCTCCCTAGCCCAGGTAACCGCCTTGTTCTGCTCTTTGTTTCTTTGTTTGACTTTTTTTTTTTTTTTTAGATTGCACATGTAAGTGAAATCTTGCTCTCACTCACTCTTTTATGGCCGTGGGAAGCAAATATTCTCTGGGTACCCCAGTTCCTTGATCTTTAAAAATGGTCACATCACTGTGGTCATTGTGAAAATTTAAGGACGTTTCCAGCACAGGGCCTGTACTGGAAAGGGGATCTATTTTACTCCCAAAGCAGTGGTTCCAGACTTAGAGCTACTCTCCACCTCCTCATTTAGCAAAGTCTGGAGCTATGGATTGATTGCCCTACCATGCATGGGACAGTCTCCCTCCCCCACCTCCCGTCCTCATTCTCTTTGATTTTGGAATTAGAAGATGAAAACGGGCCCATTAGTTTCCTTTCTCTCCTCAGAGGGAAAACGTCAGGCTCCTTAAGGCTGTTTTTCTATGCAGTGGCCCTGTGGCGACGTTCCCATGCCAGCCTCCTCGGGCGATCCTAGACGTTTTGGGCACAACCCCCTCCGGAGGACGCGCTGCCCCGCTGCCGGCATCCTGGTGGATTGCGCCATCCTTATCCATATACATGTTCCCAATTAAAGACTTGCCACAGCTGTCGAGACAGCAGCCTGTGCGGTGGAGTGAAACTGAAAGGAGGGCCCCACGTTCTTCGGGTCCCCGCGAGAACACTGGAAAGCCAGCGCTTTCCCGGGGACCCGAGGCCGCCGCTCCAGGGAGCGCGCCCTGGTCATGCATTAGACACCCCACCCAAATGGCGCAAAGGCGGGACGACCACCCACCCGCCACCACCTAACTTTTGGAGGGGCCCAGGACAGCTGTGGGAGTGGGGGCGGGCCGGGCGGGGGAGTCTGTCTTCCTCCAAGCCGGGAGAGCAGATGCTCTTCAGCGCTGACCCCCGTGGCTGGCGGGCTGGGCGGTGGAGTGATGGGGAGGTGGGGCCCTCGTCTTCCGGGACCGTGCCTAGGAGTTGAGTCGAGCCCCGCCGCTGGGTTGGGTCTGCAGCCAGGCCGCCGAGCACAACCTGCTGTGGTTAATGATTGATCCCGACTACCTGCAGCTCCAGAGAGGGTGCTCCCAGAGGGCGGGCCGGGCGGCGGGGCCAGGAAGCTGGAAGGAGCGGAGGGCTGCCCTGCAAAGCGTGCGCCCTGGGAGAGGAGCGGAAGGCTGGAGCCCGGGCTGCGGGTCTCCCTCCTCCTCCTCCTTCCTGCCTCACCCTTACACACTCATCTCAAAACCCCACCCCCAGGCTCCTCCAGTCTCTGCTAGGTTGGGCTGCTCCAGGAAGCGTCCATGAAAGCACCTGAAATACCGAGTTACCTTTGCCAAAGAAACTCAGGTGAGAGAAAGTCCTGCGTCCGCCGGTGAGCTGCAGAGAAACTTGGGCTGTGCTGGAAGGAGGAAAGGAAGTGGAGAAGATTTTGGACTTAGTGGCGTGGCTTTCTTCTTCATGGCTTCGCCCAGGGGCCCCAGCAGTGCCTGCTCCCGGCTCATCGATCACAGCCATGTCCCCGAGTTCGAGGTGGCCACCTGGCTCAAAATCACCCTCATCCTGGTGTACCTGGTCATCTTTGTGGTAGGCATCTTGGGAAACAGCGTCACCATCCGGGTGACCCAGGTGCTGCAGAAGAAGGGGTACCTGCAGAAGGAGGTGACAGATCACATGGTGAGTCTGGCCTGCTCCGACATCTTGGTCTTCCTCATCGGCATGCCCATGGAGTTCTACAGCGTCATCTGGAACCCGCTGAGCACGCCCAGCTTCCCCCTGTCGTGTAAGCTGCACGCTTTCCTCTTCGAAGCGTGCAGCTACGCCACGCTGCTGCACGTGCTGACGCTCAGCTTCGAGCGCTACATTGCCATCTGCCACCCCTTCAGGTATAAGGTGGTGTCGGGGCCCTGCCAGGTGAAACTGCTGATCGCCTTCGTCTGGGTCACGTCCGCCCTGGTGGCTCTGCCCTTGCTTTTCGCCTTGGGCATCGAGTACCCCCTGGTGACCGTGCCCAGTTACCGGGGTCTCGCCTGCAACTTCTCCCGCACCCGCCACCACCAGCAACCCGACACCTCCAACATGTCCATCTGTACCAACCTCTCCAGCCGCTGGACCGTGTTCCAGTCCAGCATCTTCGGCGCCTTCGTCCTCTACCTCTTGGTCTTGATCCTCGTGGCTTTCATGTGCTGGAACATGATGCGGGTGCTCACGCGGAGCAGGCAGGGCACCCTGACTGGCACCGGGCGGCAGCTGCAGCTGAGAAAGGCGGAGAGTGAGGAGAGCCGGACGGCCAGGAGGCAGACCATCATCTTCCTGAGTGAGTCGGGTGGAGGGCTGCCGGGAGCACCTTCCCCGAGTCTTCCTGTGGTCCTCTTCACGGAAGTCTTGCTCTAGAAGTGTAAACTTGAGTTCACTGAGGCCTAAGAGTCAGCGGAGTGAGGGCACTGACATTGATCTGGGTCTCTGGATGTTTCCTCTCTGCGTTTTGGGGATTTGTGGTGGGTTATGGTGAAAAGAGCTCTAGACTTGGGGTCAGAAGGTTGGGGATACCTTCACTGTGACCTCAGACAAGTCACAAAATATCTTTGGTAACATGGAGCTAACAACACTGGGAAACATGAGGGACGGATTAGGTAATGAGGGGAAGGTGAAAGTCCTTTGCACAGGGCCAAGTTCTGCAGAGATAAGGGAACACTCTTATCTCACCCTGTCCTTACGCTGGGGAGCCATTCTCAGGCAATTCAATTTTGTTCCTATTTTTCTCCTCCTTTGGAGAAGTTGGGCTGTCAGGGACACACACATACTCCAGGCTGCTGTTTTATACCCCCTGGAATGATATCCCACTGGTCTTAAGAAACTGGAGCTCTCAGACACACACACACACACACACACACACACACATACACACACACGAGCTTGGGTTTCAAAGCAGTGTGTCTGTTTTTTTTCTTCAGCAGAAAGACATGGCAGGTCGGCCTGTGTATCATCCAAAAGTTCCAGCTTTGCAGATTCCTGGGACTTGACTAATCTACAGTATCCAGTTCCCACACAGAGAAAGCTGTCTGTTTTCCAAACTCCTTTGTGATACAAGTATTTAGAGTTGAGGGCTGCTCTGGGTTTCAAGGTAGTATTTCAAGAGAACCCATGCTTTAAGTCCCTCTTCAGAAGAGGGACTTAGTTGCTGCTCCTGGGAGACCAGGCTTAACCCCAGACACATGAAGTGTGTGTGAGCAAAGGCTTTAAAATATATATATTTTAGCAGAAACAAGAAAAACATAGCATCATAGGTATGTGGGTGTGGGTCAAAGGGGAGTTGATATTACAAATGGTTCTTTCTTCTCCCCTCTTCCCTTTGCAGTGTGGTGTCAGAAGAAGGAATAAATGCTGGTGCTGTTTGTTTTGGTGTGGGGAACCTGAGTAACTGGTTCCAGGACCAGGGGTTAGACAAAGGAGAAAAATGGGCTGCAAGTGTTATTTTTTGTGTGTGTCAGCCCTGCTCCTGGCTTCTGCAGTATCACAAGCAGCTGACTTGATTATAATCTAAGTGTGCAAGATGGCAGGAGAGAGCGTGCAATTTTTGGATACCTACTTTGCATCTGGGGCTGTGCTGGCTGATTTATGTTGCCATATTACAGAGGGGGAATTTGAGGCTTAGAGAAGACAGATCAAAATCTCAGAATTGCAGCTCCAAGATTCTCCTCCTGTTTCTTGGGGCAGGGAAATGGGTGTCTGGCTGTGACTTCTATAGTGATGTGGCGAAGGGAAAGTGAACTAAGGCAGGGCTTTGCAAGGAAGGCATGGTCTGGGCAACTGGAGTAGGGAGTCATGGCAGGTAACATCATATGGCTACATGGGAAGGATTCTCCACTCAGCTCAAGCTCTGTTGCCCACTGGCTGCTGCCCAATATATTCCAGGAAAGAGTGAACATTGCATTTGCTTAAAACTTGAATGGTTGTTGTTGAAAGGCTAGTTTTCCCTTCCTCCTTATCCTCTTAGGCATATCTTAATTTATGCTTTTTTATACTTTTATTGGTACATTATAGTCTCACATCATAATGTAGTTCATAGTATAGTGACATACATGCACACAGCACTTGAGTAATTTATACTTTAATGTGAACTAACTTCCTTCCTTCTTTCCTTCCTTCCTTCCTTCCTTCCTTCCTTCCTTCCTTCCTTCCTTCCTTCTTTCCTTCCTTCTCTTTCTTTCTTCAGTGCAGGGCACTGGCCCGAGTGAATAAGAATTAGAGGGTAGACAAGAATTAGGGTGTTGTCTTCAGCTACCTCCTGGTCCATTTTAGGAATTAAGGTTGCCTTTGACCAAAGATAATAACTGATTAATACCTTTGCTCTCTATTGACCAATCTGTTTTTTTTTTCTTTTGTATTTCTCTGAGTAGATGTCTGTTCTTCCCCCAGTGGCTGTTCCAAGTTCAGGTCAATCTCATTTGGTAGCATAAAATCAGAATGCCATTGACTTTTATTTCAAGATGGATGGGGCCTTGGAGAGCACCTCATTGGGTTAGTAATTGGCTAGGATGAGTTTGTTCTCATGGCTGCTCTCATTTGCCCTTCTGGCTTGTTCCCTCTTTCTTACAGCTCTGTATTAATCATGTATGATGCTCCCAGCTAAAGATTGTTGAGTGGCAATCAGGGGCTCGACGTGTGGCAATGTCTGGTGGGAATGTTCCGTTCGCGTGTAGCTCATTTCCTCTGCAGTAGGTTGTCACAGTGGTTCTTGCAAATGTCCTCCTCGTCCCATGACTTTCAAAGAGCTTTCAAAAATAGGAACCTCACTAATTAACTCAAGTTAGAAAATAAATTAATGGAGTGAAGAGGAAGAAATCATGGCCTGCATCCATCAGATTAATACAATGCAATTTACTTTGTGAGTTCCATAAAACTTGTGCTTTGGGGCATTTTTAACCCAGAACAAATGAACATATAAATTGTTTACAAATCGCTGAATTTAATATAGTGATTTGGCTGTCTCTTTAGTATTTCATTTAACAGATGGATCAAATTAAAACAAATATTTGCTCCTTTCAAACATATTTTGAGTTTAATGTGAAATGTAAATGACGACATAGCACAAGATGTCCTTGGAGCTCTTGAGGCAATAAAAAAACAATTAAGGGTTCCCCCCTCTTCATTGTTAAAAATCCTAACTTCTGCATCATGGAAACGAAATTCATAAATCTACCCAAGATGAGGAAGCCCATGTAGAAAATATTAATTTTCCTTTCTGTGTCTTTTTCTGTTGTGCCTCAGTTGAGTTGAGGTGCGGGGCTGGTAAGTAATGAAAACAAATTGGGAACTGTGGGGGAGAAAAAAATGCACAGATGCCCAAGAGGTCTCAAGCGATCTGCAGGAGAAACAATAATAATTCAAAAGTGCACATTCTGGGAAACATGAATGTCTTTTCTTGTCTCTTGTCAGCTTGGTGAGAAATCAGGGCTAGGCTTGTTTTCCCTTGCAAGGTCACTGCTAATGTGGCTATGGTAGTACTTGTCCAATGTCACAATGGCAGTTGCTGGACAGGGTTTCTGCCTTTGCTGAGAAAAGGAACTGGTGACCAGGGTTTTGTCCCTTAGATGCCGAAGATGTAAAATGAGGTTTCCTCTCAAGTCAGACTTTTCCAGAACTTCTGTTCTTATCTTTCCGAACTTTCCCTTGCACAGATTCTCCAATACATGTAGTATCCAGGTCCATAGACTAATGGCTTCCTGTCCAGTGTCACCCACTCAAAGTCGAGAAACAGCATTGTTTAAAATATAGTTTAAGCTGGGCGCTGTGGCACATGCTTGTAATCCCAGTACTTGGGAGGCTAAGACGGGGATCACAGGTTTGAGAACAGCCTTGGCAACATAGCAAGATCCTGTTTCAAAAAAAAAAACTATATATATATAATATAGTTTTAAAAACTAATGTAGTTTTAATTTATAAAGTGACTGGGACTCAGTTATTATCTCAGTTATTATGAAGTGACTGGGACTCAGTTACAGCTACCTCCTATAGGGCAGTGATTGGCTTTCAATAGTAGTTATAAAAAAGATTTTACAGATAATCATGAAGTCACAAAATTAAAGGAACTTTATGGAAGATTCAGGGACTCCATAATAATTATAGTTTTATATTCTGATTTGCTTTCCTGAGTCAGAGAGAAAAAGGAAGGAATTACATCTGGTGGCAGAAATTGCACATTGACTTGGGTTGCTCATGGGGGAGTATTTTGCGCGTGGCCGTCATCCATCATATGCATTTGGATGGAAAAAACCATGAGAGTCGAGGCTGTTGTGATGGAGTGGGCCAGGCAGAAGCAGGGTAGAGGAGATCAGAATCAAAAGAATTACATCCTTTGGCCGGGCGTGGTGGCGCACGCTTGTAATCCCAGTACTTTGGGAGGCAGAGACCGGAGGATCCGGGTTCGCGGCCAACTTCAGCGCGCATGCGCGTGCGCACGATTGATCGATCTCTCTCTCTCTCTTTCTCTGTCTCTCTCTCTCTACCTAGCGAGGCCCTCCGCAACTTCATGAGACCCGGTTTCAAAAATAAAGCATAAAAAAAATAGGGCCAGGGGCATAGCGTGGAGGTAGAATGCCCCCAAGTTCAATCCCCAGTACCGCAAAAAAAAAAAAAAAAAAAAAGAATTACATCCTTTGGCTTCTTAGACTCCAGTTTTAGAGGCCAAACCAAAGGAAGGGAAGAGAGAGACGGAGAGAGAGGGAGAAGGAGAGAGAGAGAGAGAAGAAAAGAGAGAGAGGAAAAGAGAGAGAGCTCGCACATGCAAGAGTGAGCTCACCAGCTGAGATGTTGACTGTGTCCTCTTCATCAGAGGCCCTAAAAAAGAACTCTTAAAGTCAGTTCCCTTAAAATCGGCTCCAAAACTTCATGTGAAAAGAGGCTTGATTGAGACTTGAAAATGAAAATTAGGAGAAGAAACTTACCTTGTTTTTTATAAATCTAAATTATAATTACAAATACATGTTAATTCTTATAACGATTATTCGGAATGAGTCAAGCGTGGCATTTTGAGGGCATGATTTTTCTTGATGGAACTATATGATAGCCTTTGTGTTTGATTTTTCTCAGCAAAATTATAAAAAGGGCTTTCTCCTAAGGGGGCTTCTCTTAATTTTTTTTTTTCTATTTAAATCACCTCCTTGAAGCATCTGTCCTGGGATCGTCCTTGTCAATTTTCTCTTCTTCCGCTATTATCTGGCTTGAATTAGATAGACCTCTTTGTCAGTGGCTTGGCAGTTGATTTATGTGCTTCTTTAGCTCCTTTTTCGTTGGCATTACGAAATTCTGTACTTTATGTGCAGACCATAACCAAAAAAGTACAGTTAGTTTGAAAATCAAGCCTTGTATTCTAATATTTATCAAGAATTACATGGAAATTATTGCCTTAAAATGTTTCTAAAGTGCCGTATTTTTGAATAGTTTTTTCTTGACTAGTTTAAATACTGGTCTTATACTCATGTTTCCCCCCTTAATTTTCCTAGCAAAGGCTTTTTCTGTGGCATGAAAGAATACCTCAATCCTGTCTCTCAGGGATATATTACCAGAATTAAATTAATAACCTTTTAGTGTAAGATAGTATTTTGACTCAAATGTTTGAGTATATCGGGAAGAAGTTTTGCCTCAAATATTCAGATTAGTGACTGTATTCTCTTCTTCCTGTTATTGATGTAGATACGGCTTTAATAAATGATATTTAATGTTTATTTTTCCACTTGTGATATGTTATAAATTGCAAATGTCTTGTGATCAGCCTGGCAGACAAATATAATAATGCTACTTTATTTGTATAATCAGGCTGTCCTGCAGATTTCATTTCTCCGTTGGAGAGATGCATAGTTCCCGAGGAAGGGAATGTTGGAATCCCAGGCCCCATTCGTCAGCTAGCCTGCTCATCTATCTTAGTTGGCTCCCTCGTGGGGGCTGCCACAGTATAATCAGGCAGCAGAGGCCTTAGCTAAGCGAAGCATTCAGCTTTTTAATTTTAAAAACTGCTTGTAATAAAAACCGTTTGTGAGTTGAGATGGTGCCCAGGAAGACTACTGAATTGGCAATTGAGGAGCCCGGTTCCATGTTACTGGACGAGGTCCCCCCGTCCACCTCTTAGATGGCACTATCAGCTCCTATCGCCTTTTCCTTCTGCCACCTCCCGGTCACTGGCCACTGACTCTCTTCCTCTACTCCCTACTGAGCACGGAGAGCAGGCTGGTCCCCATTGCTGCTGTACATTCTTGTAAACAGAGGCAGCTCAGCCTTCCCTGGGCCCTGCTCCATGGTGAGCACCTTTCTTTGCAAACACCTTCAAAGAGCTCGTGCTCCCAGAATGTCCTGTCTACTTTGTTTCCAGAAAGCCCACTCTCAGGGTGCGTGTTCTTGACTTGGCCCGCCACCACCAGAAGCATCCTTATCTATTATGCTTCTGTCCCAGCTATCCATCACTCTGCAGCCACTGGGACCTCGCTGGTGTCCCCATCTCCAACACCAACAAACTCAAGCAAGCCAATGGCTTCCAGGGCTCTTATGCCAAATGCAGACCAAAACCTGTGACATAAGCCCCTCCTGGCGGGCTGTCCGTATACATTGATTGAGTGCCATTCTCGCCGATTTTAGTCTGCAGACTGAGGACTTCAATGGCAGACATTCATTCCCTCATGGTTCTGACAGCTGGAAGCCTGGATCAAGGTGCCGGCAGGTTGGTTTCTCCCAAGGCCTCCCTTCTTGGCTTAACATGGTGACTACTCTCTGTGTGCTTATGTGGCCTTTTCTCTGAGCGTGCACACTCCTGGTGTCCCTCCCTTTTCTTAGAAGGACACTGGCCCTATCTGATGAGGGCCTCACTCTGAGGACCCCATTTATCCTTAATTACTTCCTAAAGGCCCCATTTCCAAATCAATTACTTAGGGGTGAAGGCTTTCACATATGAATTTGGGGGGACATGATTTTATCTCTAACACCTTTTAATTTCTCTGTCCCACTGGCCCCCATTCAATTCCTTCAATAGACATAGCTGGGCTCTCCCTACCACCAGGCCCTCCCTGGTACCTGTGGTTTCCTCTGTCTGAAATCCTTTTCTGTTTCACTCTGTGCTCTGTTGACCTCTGCATCCTACCCCACCACCTTCGCCAGGTTACTATCATCCTCCTTCTTCAAGAGCTCCTCAGGGAAGCTTGGTTCATCCTCCAACTTCATCACAACACCCTTGAAACAATACAATTGTATTTTCACATTTAACCATGTAGTCATTTGACTTATGTCTGTCTTCTCATTCCAAGGGCAGTAGCTATCCCTAACTGTGCTCGGTACTGTGTCTCCATCCTGGCATAGTGCCCAGCACATAGCAGATGTTCAATAAATATTTGTTGACTGCATAAATAAATGAACAAGCTTCGGCTTGGGTTTGGGAAACAAAGTTCTGTTTTTCCCTTGGTCATGCATTCCTATGCAAGCTTATCGTTCCTCAAAAATGTTCTGGTTAGTCTGACCCCAAGCACGCGCTCTTTGAAAGGGGTCTGGTACCTTTGAGGCTTCCAACAAGTCAGACCATCATGGAAGACACGGAAGATTTTTCTCTCCCCTGAGCTCATGAATACTCTGTGCCAATCAGCCCTGAATATTAACTTTAACCATATGTATCTGCCAGAAGTCACCATGCAACCAAAGTGATCAGGATAGTGTTTAACAGTCCTTACTAAATTCTGTTTGACAGGATGTTAATGCCATGATACAACTCTAAACATTATATTTCAGCAGGGCTTTTACTACATGTCAACAAGAGGGTACTCAGGGTAATAGAAAAATAATATTTTCAAAACATTTTGAAAATATTAGACCAATCCAATGTGTTTTTATTCCCCCTTTAAATGAGACTTATTACCCCAAGGAAGGAAAAAGCAGGTACTGCCTGCTACAATGGTATTGTGGATAGGTTTTGAGGACAGAGGCTGGGTTTCTTGACCTCTTTAGCAGGGCAATTATCTTAAAAACCAGGCTTTGTGAAGGGTGAAAAAGGATTGTAAACTCCATAGATCTCCCTTTAATGGAGCCCAGCCTGGTGGGCTGGATCAGCCAATCCCCCTCAAGACCATAGCTGAGGGGCTTGGAATTTCTCTCTGAAAGGTTTAAGAAGTGAAACAGCACAGTAGAGCCTGCGGCGCTGCCCCAGAGTGATGGCATTTGTCACGCTGCAACCCCAGTCAAAATACAGGCCTGGTTGTGTTCCTGGAATACAAAGGAGACCATGCTTCATGGTGATACAGCAGCTGGTCCCA
Organism: Glis glis; assembly: GCA_004027185.1. Classification (NCBI taxonomy): domain Eukaryota; kingdom Metazoa; phylum Chordata; class Mammalia; order Rodentia; family Gliridae; genus Glis; species Glis glis. Next base: position 12,757 of record PVJS01026530.1, read on the forward strand.
GGGAGTCCTTCCTGCCATTAGGCCAGTCCTCTGGCTCTCGGTTTTCTCAGGAGCCACAGCCCTACCATGCTAGTCAGCAACTCTGTTTCCATTCAGCTCCTGCTTTCCCAGCACAGAGCCCTACCTGCCTCAGCGTGGCTTCAGCTCTGCTTCGGAGGTAGCTCCAGGGAGCTGAGCTGGGCTATAGTAGGTTTAGCTGGTTATCTCTACTATGCGATGGCCTTTCCACTCTTTAATGACACTCTCAAACCCCCACTTTTTACTTGACACCTCCTGAACCACTCAGCCTACAATGATCCTCTTACACATGATGAGCCATCTTAGACACTTCTCAGATGGGGCACAGGTGTGTCCTGACCATACCTGGAACTCCCTGAGATCAGGGACCTTGCATGTTCTTTATACTTCTTCAGAGGTTGGTGGATTGATGTTCTCTGACAGTAGCTGCTGCTCCTGGAATGGAGGGTGATCTCATCTCTACCCACCTGCCCTCTTTCCCTGGAGTGGGCAACATTTGGAGATGGTTCCCAAGATTTTCGATCCCTGGGGTACACATACTTTCTCCCAGTGAATCAATCAAATCCAGTCTAGGTGTTGCAGTGAAGGGATCTTGCAGAAGTAAGGTCCCAAATCTACTAAACCTAAAATGGGGAGATTTCCTGTGTGGGTTTAACCAAGTCATGCTATTCTTTGAATCTGGGTCTAGGGGTCAGAAATAGGAGAAGTCAGAGAGCAAAGGCTGAAAGACACTTGACAAGGGAGACATTCCTTGTTACTGCGTTCGATAGAACCACATGCAGGGTCGCGGGCAGCCTTTAGGAGTGAGAGCCAGCAAGGAAACAGGGAACTGAGTGAGCTCAGAGGTCGATTTCCCCCAAAGCCTCTGCCTGGCCTGTACCTTGAGACCTTGAGCAGAGATCCCAGCCATGCTGTCCCTTATTAATAAATAGCTGTTGATTTAAGCTAGTAAGTTGTGATAATTTGCGACACAGCTAAAGGAAATTAAAATTCCCTAACCCTGTTTAAGGGGCTTCCAAGTCAACACGTATCCTACCTTAGTTAGATCTCTCAAAACAGGTCCAATCTCCAGAAGCTACTCCCTGAAAAGTCTCACTTTCAAAGAACTGCACCCTTGGGCCAGCCAGTCACAGATTCACCGGCCACCTACGGATCACCTGCTCAGTGCTCAATGGCCAGGAAGTTTACTGCACACCGGGGCAGTGTGAGATATTCACTGGATTTTACACTTGGGTTTCAGGAAGTCAAAATTTACAGATATGACTCTTACCTGCTGTATATTTGGAATCCTGGATATATTGGTCATCAAAGAAGAAAATGATATTTGATTGATCTTGTAATGATCATTCTTTTGGCTGCTTCTCTTCACAGCCTTGCACTTGGTAGATGCTGAATAAATTCTTGGTAAATACAGCAATGTCTGGATAGCTTTGCTGCTTCCAGGAGTCTTCCTCACCAGGGGACTATGCCTTTCATCATTTAGCTTCAAATAGAAAAAGTAGCGCGGAGGGGAAGCCAACTGCAGTGCTGAAAGCCAGTTGGAACAAGAGAGATGTCTTGGGCTAACAAACCTTACCGTTTTCTGACTTTAGGGTTTCTGCCAATTTAGAAACTTGACAAAATTTCCTGTTTGCACTTACTGTGTATAGGATCCATTCTGGCAGACAGAGGGCTTTTCAGACATCTCATCCCACTGTTTTACACATCTCAAGGGTGGCTGTGTAGTTGGAGAGTAGTGATGTTACCAGAATCTGACAGACAGAGATCAGGAGGCGAGGCGGAAGCATTTAGTTGTTACTGTGCTTGTTAAATGTCTAACTGGCTATGAAACCAAAGGCGTGCAGAAATGGGAGTCAGGTCCAGGAGGAAATGATGAGGTTCATCAAGCTTGTAGAGAAAATCCATTCTCTTTCCCTAATGAAGGGGAAAACAAGATCCACCCTACTTTAGAAATAAGACATCCTGTACATGGGTGTTTGAGCAGAAGTCATCTGGCTTTATAGATTATAATTCTTTGCACAACATGATATACTCAGAAGAATCAGTTTTGGGGGAAATTTATGGGTCTGCTTTCTACATGCTACCATTCTGAAAAATTAAATATCACGTTGAAATGACAGCTGCATGTTTTCTATACTTAAGACAGCTGATGGATTGTCACTGTTTTTCAGGTTCAAGTTTGTTTTGACAGAGGTGACAAATGGGTCACCTTGGTGATTGAAAGTTGCTGTCCAAATGATAAAGGACACTTCTGTAGAAGCCAGCTATTTTCTTTCTTGAGCCTTAGGCTTTCCTCATTGCTGAGTATCTTCCCACCTCCTCCAGGGAGCCTGCCTGGATTGGTTTTACACTATTCTAATCACTCGAGCAGATATTCATATCCATTTAGAGGTTCATTCACCAAATGTTTATAAAACTTAAAATGTGCATACTATCCTTGGACTATAAAGATCAAGATGCGGTTTCCTCCTTTCAAAGAGTTTAATATTTCTCTAGCTGGGACATAAAAGTACCAAGATGGAACCTTCTAGAAGCCTAAAAATAGCACTTGATGGAGAGTAGAGGGTAGTGACTGTTTATGAAGCAAGCTAGTTCTTGGCTGCAGAATTTTTAATAGTATGGTTAGTTGGACTTCACTCCAGAGATGTTGGCAGAGATGAACCTTGATATTCACAGTGTGGTCTGTGGACCAGCAGCATTGCGTCACCTGGGATATTGTAAATCTGAATTAGAATCTGCATTCCCTGTGCCCCAGTGTTGAAGCCTGACAAGTACCGCTCTGCAGTACTCTGAGGGATTCTTCAGCTCAAAAAGACTAGAAAAGGATGCATCGGATGAGAGGTGATAAGTGCTGTCAATTGCTTGCTGCATCCTTGTAACAGTTGGGAATTTGCGCCACTACACTTAGGTATTTCCCATAACTTTGTTTGTAAACAGAAATTTAAATCTGGTCTTAAGGCCCCATTTGCAAGTTGGTGAGAATTTTAGTGTGAGTAACATTTTGGTAAGGAAAGTGGACTTCCCTTTCCTTATGTTTTATCAAAATTTGAGCGTGCCAGGAAATGAGGACTGTTTCAGTCTGCATTCTCAGTGCTGTAATCCAAAATACCTGACCACTATCCTTAGAGGAAGATTTATTTGATCACAGCTCTGGAGATTTCAGGGGCTCCATCCATGTTAGTCCATGCCAGGACAGGTTACATTGGCAGAGCTCAGGCCATGGCGATGGGAGGCAGAGAGAGGGAGAGAAGCAAGGGCTCTGCTCTCACATCATGGAAGCTGGAGCAAGAGAGAGCAAGCAAGGGGATTCAAGGACACAACACAGTCCCAAGGCCACACCCCCAGGGACCCACCTCTACCAGCCACATCCCACCTGCCTAGGTTACCACCCAGTAAGTCCATTATAGTGGACTTATCCACTTCTGAGATCACAGCCCTCAAAATTTAGTTATATCAGCTCTGAACATCAATTCATGAACTCTTCCAGGGGACATTCTATATCTAAACTGTAAAAAGTCCCTGTGTTCAACTTGCTTCCTGTTTTTCCTTCTGCTCTATGATTTGGCTCTTGTGGCTGGCCAGAGCATGGGGACCAGCCAGCCAGAGAGCCAGCCTGTATGTCTCAGCTCCATTCCTCCTAACATCACCATCATGCGGGTGTAATTGTCCTCACTTTGTAGCACTGCCCGAGGTCATCAGCCACTGGGATTTGAGCTGGGGTCCGACATGTTCCAAAGTCCACATTCTTTCTTTGAGCAAAGAGATGGGCCTTAAGGGAGGTCATGCTGCTGGTGACAACTTGTTATGTGCAGTCAGGGGTGGGAGGGAAGAAAGCATGATGCCAAGTCTAGAGGATCTTTGTCTTGTTTTTTCAGCTGTTGAGTACCCTTCTTATGTTTGGAGATTTCCCTCTTGTTGATTCCTGCTTCTCTAAGATAGTGGTTGGAAACTTACTTTCCCAGCATTCCTTGCAGACAGGATATAGCATGTGATCTTGGCTGGACCAATCCCATACTCTGGCATGAGATTCTCTTTTGGAAGAGAATGATGAAGGAACTACGTGGAGTCTCCATGGAGACAGGGCCAGTGTGTGACAAGTGGCCCTGAGAGAGGTCAAAGATGGAAGAGCCAAGGGCAGCATCCTAGGACAGGTGTCGGCAACACCTTTGCATTGGTGTAGTCTGGTGGGATAACTGATATGATTCTTGGCCGCATATCAGATTCTCTGGTTCTCCTAGGGATTATGCAAAATATATAATAGCCTCATTTCCAATTGAAACTGGAATGAGCTTTGTTATTTGTATTAAGAATGTTGTATGTCTAGAAAACAGGCAATAGATTAGAGTGCAAGGACCCGGAAGGGAGCAGTGAATGGCAAATTTAGATCGGAAAGTATAATAGGTCAAATATATAGGAAGTTGATACTAGGCTAAAGGATCAGACTCTATATTGTGGAAGGCTTTTGAGAAGAGGAGAGACAGGAAGGACTGCAAAAGACTGATATGGCCGTGGTGTGTGTTGCAGGAAGGTGGAGGCAAAATGAGGGGTTCAGGTGTGGAAATGGCCATAGGTTTAGATGATCATGAGGGGGCAAGCTTGGCCTTAAAGGGTCTTGGAAGCTGGTAGATGTCAACTCTGCTACCTATTACAATTGCCTGTGGAGTGTTAAATAGGGCCCCACTCCAGCCCATTTCTATCACATCTTTGGGGGTCAGGGCCCTGGGCATCAGTATTATTTGAGCCTGTAGATGATTCTAATGTATAGGCATGACTGAGATGGGGCAGAGGGAGTTAGAAAGCTACCTGGGCCTGGCTGTGGAGACATGGAACTTGGCGGTCTTGCCAAGATTCTTTGACTGCAAACCACCAAACCTGATCTTGAATTGTATAAGAAGTAAAAGGGAATTTCTTATAAGTATAAGGAGTATCTCCAGCAAATGCTAAAGACCCAGACTGTTTAGGGGTCTAGGGAGCAGAAATTCAAGGACTTGGGCTCCACCATCGAGGAAATATTATCTTCATGCATTTCCCCATCTCTGCAGTAACTCCATTCAGGGTCAAATTCCTACAAATTAGAACTTCTTGGATTGGCTGGGGTTGCTCACCCACCCCATGATGAGACTGTGATTACAGAAGATGATGGACAGTATTCTCAAGACTCTCTGCAATAAGTGGTGTGGTCCCCAAAGGAGACCCATTGCTGTACCCAGTAGAGTGATTTTGGAGCCAAGAGGCAGAAACAGCAGGTGCCCCCTGCAGCAGCCTTATCTGGCTTGGTCTATGGTAAGGAAAATCACTGAGGTTGAGTTTCTTTTTTGCTCCCTGCAGACTTTTCCCAGACTCTATTCTCTGCATAGTGTTAGAAGAGAAAATCACAACAAATCTTGTGTGGATTTTAATTGGCTTCATTTGTAATTTTAGATACAGGCAGTAGTCTGGATCAAAAATAATTCAGAATATTCTGCTTGCAGCATGGTCTGGAAATATTTATGGACAGAAAATGGAAGTCATATACAGAAAGTGGAAATGAGGTGTAGAGATTGCTTGATTGGTTGAAGCTTGGCATTTGCATTATTTGAACTTGGTTTAAACAGGTGGCTGCCTATGGTGGACTGATGCTTGGCTACCACGATTGGCTGAGACTCAGCTACTCATTACAAGGGTAGGCAACAGTCTGTTTACATATCAAGCTAGGTTGTAGTTCACTACGTATGGAGCAACCTTTAGTCCAAAATTAAAATGTATATGGAGGGAGCTTTAGACTTAACTTAATTCCACTTAATTGAGGTGATCTCTCAGTACTTCCCCCTCCCCCTTGCTGATACCTGCATGTCGTTTCCCAGGGGTCAGATCATCTTAGTATGTGAACAATGGAAAGGGGCAGGAGGGGCCAGCAGCAGGGCCTGCTTCCGAAATGCTGCCAGGAGCTGGTTAATGTCAAATCCACAGGATGTGTTTCCTGCCTGGGACCCTGACTCATTCTGCCAGGTCAGTGACCAGGTATCAGATTATGGCTTTTCGTCATCACAAAATCGGTTTAAGTTTGAACCTTGACCCGGAAAACAAATATCTCTAGCTATGCCTTCAGATCACATGTTTCCTCTGCTTCTTGATAGCGGCCTCTTCTCTTGGGGATTTTCCAACTATGTCTTGTGATGATATTGGCCTTAAGCCAAGAGGTGGGTAAGATCCCATCTTTGATGTCAGGGATATTCACCACAGAAAATAGAGAATAATTAAGGTGCATTCATTGCCTTTCAGAAAACCAAAAAGTTACTTAAGAAAGGAGAAACTAGTAATTTGCAAAACATTTTTCTCAGAAAATGTTTCATTTCACATTGGATTGCTGATTGATCTTTGAGTTTTATATAAACTAGACTCTATCACTGGGGTGGTAACTGTTTTCTCTCCTTGCAAGTTGAAAGGCGAGGCGGCTGTTCTCCAAAGCAGTTCTTCACAGTAGTCACTTCTGTTGGTGGTGTTTTCTAAATGGGGGTCGCCATACTCCAGGCAAGCCTTTCCTATAAAACCTGACAGTGGGCTGTGTGGACACGAATACGTGGAAAAAGTGTGACGCATGGGGGTTTCACATCCAGTAGCCAGGGCCCCACAGTATGTAAGTACTGTATCTTAAGTGGTGAATGATGGCAAGGGCGGTGTATTAGTTTCCTACAGCGGCTGTAACAAATTACCACACACTTGATGGTTTAAAACAGAAACTTACTGTCTCAAAGTTCTGAAGGCCAGAATTCAAAATCAGTTTTGTTGGGCCCAAATCAAAATGACAACAGGGCCTTACAACCCCTGGGGGCTCTAGGAGAGACTCCATCCCTTGGCATGTGATCATTACTCCAGTCTCTACAGCCAGCATCTGTGAATCTCTCCCTGCTCTGTATTCATGTTATCTTTTCCTCTGCTCTAGTCCATTTGGGCTGCTATACCAAAATACCATAGATTAGGTGGCTTATACACAACAGATATTTCTCAGCTCTAGTACCCGGGGAAGTCCAAGGTCAAGGTGCTGGCACGGCACATTCACCTGGCGAGGGCCTGCTTCCAGGTTGCAGAGTGATGAATTCTTGCTGTGTCCTCATATGGCGGAAGAGGCAAGACAGCTCTCTGGGACTTGTTTTTACAAAGGCATTAATTCCATTCATGACAGCTGCTATGGGTTGGGCAAAGTTTGAGTATGTTCCCCAAGGATTCATGTGCTTAAAGCTTAGTCCCCAGTGTGATGATGTGAGATGTGGTGAAGCCTTTAAGAGGAAAGGCTTACAGGGAGATAATTAGGTAATTGGGCATTACCCTTCCAATGAATTAATGCTGTCTCATAGAGTGAGCTACTTCCCCCAGAAATAGGTTGTCATATAAAGAGCAAGACTGGCCTCTCCTGGTGCTCTGGCCCCTTGTCTTGTCATGTGATCTTTCCCTCTGGCACATGCTCCTACTGTGACACCATCTTTCATGTTACGATGTAGCCAGGTGGGCACTCACCAGCAGTCAAACAGATGGGATTACCCAACTTTGGACTTCTGGCCTCCAAAACTGTGAGTTAAGTAAACCACTTTTCTTTCTGTTTTCTTTTACCCAGCTTCAGGTATTTTGTTATAGCAGCAGAAAGCAGACTAATACAAGGGCTTTGCCTTCATGATCTAATCACCCCCAAAGGCTCCAGCGAATGCCTTTACATTGTTGATTAGATTTTCAGCATATGAATCTGTATGTTTTTTTGGGGGGTATTCATACTATAACATCCTCTGTGTGTGCCAAGTCTCCATTTTCTTTCCTTCTTATAAGAATGCATCTGATACAATTTAGGGCCCACTCTGATAATCCAGGATAATCTCTTTACCTTAAGAACCTTATTTTAATCACTTCTGCAGAGACCTTTCTTCCTAATAAGGTAACCAACAGTTTCTAGGGTTTAGGATCTGAGATTGGGTGGGGGATGCATTTTTCTGTCTGTTACAGGTGGCAAAAGAATACCAGAAAATAAATAGAAATTTAGTGTAGCCTGTGAATATAGTTTCCTGACCTACAAAGAGACACTGTAACAGTGCAAAAGGCACATACTTTCCCATCCCCTTTCTACCACCTCCAAGTGTGTGTGACTTAGGGCAGTAATCTGTTCCTACCCTTGGTTACATCATCTCTCTATTTGACACAGTGCTGAGGTCAAAGATTAATTTGACATTCAATGGGAAGTATCTGGAGGCCTCCAGTGTGGTGTCTGGCATGAAGTCGATCCCCAGTGAAAAGTAATTTTCCATAGTGACCTTGACATTGCAGAAAGAACTCCAGTTGAGGACTCGGTTCTAGTCCTTGCTGGGCCGCTATCTTGAGCATGTCACAGCCTGTTTTCCTCTTATGAAGCGTGGAGGAGGAGGACTTGAGTTTTTGTCTCAGAAGTCCCCATAGACATAACACAGTTGAAATAATCTTAAGTATGTATGCAAAATTACCAATTCCGATCCCCAAATCATGTACAGGGAGGAGAGGTGGTGGGTCCTGGAGGGAAGTGCTCCACAAGTTTGTGCACGTATGTTCCTATCACTCTATACTCCAACAGGATGTATAATTACAACGCACAAAAGGAAAGTATTAAAAAGAAAACAAAAGAAATAACGCAGAAAGGGGATCTGAGTTCCAGATTTAAGCACTCCATAGGGTAGAAAGTCTATGACATCTCCCCTATATTGTGAAGGTGAATGGACATTTGCATTTCATTCTATTTCATGTTATTTCCTGTTACCGTATAAAAATGTTTCCAAGTTTTTTTTTTTTTTTGCGGTACTGGGGATTGAACGCAGGGGTGTTCTACCTCCATGCTACACCCCCGGCCATATTTTTTTATGCTTTATTTTTGAAACCGGGTCTCACGAAGTTGTGGAGGGCCTCACTAGGTAGAGAGAGAGAGAGAGAGAGAGAGATCGCGCGTGCACATGCGCGCTGAGGTTGGCTGCGAACCCGGATCCTCCAGTCTCCGCCTCCCAAAGTACTGGGATTACAAGCGTGCGCCACCACGCCCGGCTTGTTTTTGTTTTTTAATACAAGTGGGAGCCGTGGGAAGGTGCTTCACGATGATGGCTTCGAGGAGCCTCTGGAATGCTCTCAGATGGCCCTGGCCATGTGCTCATCCCTGATGGATCGGGTTAATCCTTGAGGACCCCTGAGGTCCCTGCTTCTGAAATTGTTTGCCTTTGACCTTTACTCTGTGAGAAGTTATTGGGAAAGCAAGAGCAGTTCCAGGCCCTGGCAGCTCATTCCAGGTGGAAGCTTTTGATAAATGACCATGTTGATGTTTTCTTCACGTACCTGTAAGGCAAAGGCCTTATTGGCCACAGCAATCAATATATCAAAATAAATTTTGGGGAGACTGTCATCAAGCCAAGTTTTATTTCCAAACACACACACACACACACACACACACACACACACAAAACTCTGCCCGAGGAGGGAAAGATGACTTTCATCATGAAATAAACAGTTGATGGCTTAGATATTACTTATGTCACGCTAATCCATCTGAGATGTAGGTGCCAAGGTAACCAATTGTTCCCAGAACCCACATTCCCGACACTCATTAAAACTTAAGGCACTGAAATCATGTTCTCCCCGTTTCGCCCATTTTAATGATAATAATGAAAATGCTAAAATGACATTCTGAGTTTATATTGCACTTGTCTGTGAGGGGCTCTAAGCACTTTACCGACAGTGACTCATCAATCCTCATCACATAGCTGTGAAACGTTGGTAGCAGGTAATATTTGTAATTATATTCAGCTTAGTAAAGAGCTTTGGGCTAGAAGAAATTTCAGTGATGTGGGATAATATTGCCAGATGGGTAGAGAAGAGACTGGAAGCCCCGGGTGCCTGATCCATCTCTCTTTCTGCCTCCGCTTTCATCAAACAGGATAGCAGTAGTGTGTCCCCTTATCAGTGGTATTATGTGGATGGTTGTGAGCATTAATTACATTAGTAAACATTTCTTTTTTTAGTACCTGTTCTGTGCCAGGTGTTCTGAGAGTGTTTTATATATTCATTTATCAAATTCTCACAAAAATCCTATGAGGTGAGTGCAGTTATTTATGCTGTCTTTGAAATAAGCAAATCGAAGCACAGAGTGTTTAAGGAACCTGCCTAAGGTAGCACAGTAATGAAGAGGCTGAGGTAGAGTTGAACCTAGGCAGGCTGGCTGCAGAACTTGAGGTATTTACCACCTTGTTAGAGTTGCTTGAACTTTCATATTGCAACACTGTACACACAAGCACAGAAAACACAAGTTTCACTGAACAATATTCACTCAGGCTTACTTTAGAATGTGAAACACATTTTGACATTTTCTGTTCTATTCATTTCATCAGCAAAAATGCCAGTCTGACCCACGGTGCGCAAAGCTCCGCAGGGTACCATGATCTTCCTTGGCAGCTCTTGGGCATAAGCTTGGGAAGAGATGCTGAGAGCTGGGGAGGGTGTGGGAGGAGACCAGGAGGTGTAGCGGGGTGGACCCCAGCTCTGCCCTGAGCGCCACCTCCTGAGGCAGCCCTGTGGTGTCAGAAGTAGTGTGTCTGCCCTGCGTGTGGGTGGGCTGCAGCTGCCTTGCTCTCTCCTGCTTTGCACGGTGATGGTATCTGGGGTCGTTTTAGCCTGCATTCTTGGGCTTTGCCTCTAAGCTTAACCCAGGTGCTTACCAAGCAGCCATTGTGTACGGGGCCCTTATATATCAAGCGCAGTCTGGGAGAGAAGCTTAGGCATGACCTTGGCCAGGTGCAGTGGCTCATATTTGGAGGATCACAAGTTCAAGGCCAGACTGGGTGACTTAGGGAGACCTGGTCTCAAAATAAAAAATAAAAAGGGCTGAGGGTGTAGCTCAGTGGTAGAATGCCCCTGGGTTCAATCCCCAGCAACACACAAGAAACACACACACACACACACACACACACACACACACACACACACATGAACCATGACCTTTGATTGCAAGGAAATTGGAAGTCACTAGGTAGGGAAGGAAGGGAGCTGTGTGCAAGAAGTGGGAGCAGGTGAGTGGCGTGAGAGGCACAGCCCTGGTTCATGTCCTAATGTGACCTCAGGTCACACACCTTGGACCCCCCCCCCCCCAGAGCCTGTTGAGAAAGTGTTTGGTGAAGTGTAAAGTGTTATGAAGAGGCTGGTAGTTGGAGGTTATGCTGTCATTGACAGACTGCGTTGTGAGTCCGGCACCAGTGAACATGAGCGGTGCAGGTTCTGGGAAGGGAAGGAAGTGCCACAGCAGTCACCGGAGCCTTCCTGGAGGAGGTAGCATTTGAGCTTAATCTGACAGGGCATTTTCAGTTCCTGTCCAAAAGGATCCTGGTTGCAGTCAGGGATGGAGACAGGTATGCAAGGTCTGACTGTCATGGGGAAACATGCTAATTGAGGGGTCCTTGGCTTCCATGATGAATAAGAATTTCAACACATGCCATCAGAAAAAGGCAAAGGTTTTAATTAACTTAAGAAAGGTGGGGATACAGGTTGGGGGTCATCTAAGAAAGGGAGAGCAAGTCTCCCTGCGCGTCCATCCATCCAGGCGAGCAAGAGAGAGAGTCTGCGAGCTTTTGCAGTTCTTTTATAGGAGGAGGTAGGTAGGGTCGCACACTAGAGGGCAGGACTTCCTCTTAGTCCTCAGTTTCCCTGGCAACAGATAGGCAGTGGGGTCTGACTTTGTCCTCCTCACCCACCCTACTTACATTAAGCATCTCAGGTGTGGAGAGGAGCCATTGTGGTTAAGGGTGTGGACTCTTTAAGGCTTCTGCCTGACTGAACACACCCTATAGGGTGGAGTTAGATTATGAACTTTCAAAAATTTAAATCTCTATTTTCCCAATGTCTCCTTTCTGCCTAATATTTCTATCTTTTCTATTCTACCTCATCACGACCACGCACATATGAACCATGCTCGTGTACAGTAATCAGGCCACAGCTAGAATTCAGAAGGGTCCTGAATCCAGGTCATGAGTTTTACATGTCCAGGTCTGGGATCACTGGCAGACAACCACTGAATGTCCTTTTTTCTTTTTTGTCAAGAAAATTATACTCAGGCACGACATGTTTCTGTGCAGCTCCTTCCTATCTGCAATGCAATGTAAGAATGTTTTTTACATTACTAAAGTGTTGTAGAAAAAAGAAGAAAATGGAGGAATCTGTGGAATGTGGCTAGGTGGTCCTGGAGAGCCTACGGTATTTGCTGTCTGGCCCTTTAAAGAAAGAATTTTAGAGGTGAAGCCCAGGTACCAGAGCCTAAAGCCACAAAGTGTGTAAGTTTCGAATGGAGGGCCTTGCCACATTCTGAATCACCCTGGAGTCACTCTCTCCGCCCTTCTGTCACACCCTAAGGGAAGGGAAAGCACAGTACCCGGGTCATCGCTCATTTCCTAGCTGTGTGGCTGTCAGGAATCCTCTGCTCTGCTCGGGCAGCACATTAATATGTAGCGCTGAGCATGTATATATGTTTAGTTCTTTTGACATGTGCCGCGTCAGTGATTAGTTCCAAATGCCAAAATGCTGGACTGTGGCCCCAATGCCATTTATAATAACATTCATAAGAATATTCCCTCATGATGTAGCTTTCCATTTTTCCAACATAAATAACTTGGGAGGCCAAGTAGCAAACACGATTTCTCTTCATGCTCCACCTGGCCATTTGTAATGAACATGCAATGTGAAATTTGATCTGCATAATCAGTTGAATGTGGAAAGTCACAATGCAGTCCAGCCCACTGACTTATTTCAAAAATCAAGGAAAACATAGTTGGTTTTTTTTTTTTTTTTTGGTAGTAACCGTACCTTGATGACAGGCTAATGTGCAGCTCAAAATAAAGGTATTCTGGGTAGAAATAGCCTTTCAGACATTGCCGAAGCAATATGACAAGAGGCCATTGGCAAATGGCTGGGGAGGACAGATTACTTTAACAGCTCTGTTGAAAAGAGAGAGTTGTTCCTGCGCAGGCGGCTCAGACAAGGCTCAGTTTGACAATGGTGGGATTTTGTTACAAGAAAATTAGATGCCTTCGGATAGGTTTGAGATTGTACTTATCTTTTCCATGTTGCAAAAAGCTACCGCTTAGAAGAACAGAAAGTTGAAGGAACACCCTGATTGGATGCCTTCCAGAAAAAGGATGGTTTTTGGGAGAAACGCTTTCATTGGCTTCAGGTGATTATTATTATTATTATTATTTTTTTTTGCGGTACCGGGGATTGAACGCAGGGGCGTTCTACCTCCGCACTACGCCCCCGGCACTATTTTTTATACTTTATTTTGAAACCAGGTCTCACGAAGTTGCGGAGGGCCTCACTAAGGAGAGAGAGAGAGAGAGAGAGGGAGAGAGAGAGAGAGAGAGAAAGAGCTGAGGCTGGCCGCGAACCCGGATCCTCTGGTCTCTGCCTCCCAAAGTACTGGGATTACAAGCATGTGCCACCACGCCCGGCGGCTTCAGGTGATTCTAATGGGTGTTCGTTCCTGAAGGGCTCTATTCCAATGCAGGTTTAGATGGTTCTGAAGAGAGAAGTAATTTGTAAAATAAATAAATGAATCTCATGGAATGTGGAGTGTTGACCCATTTCCCTGAGTCACCAACCAGACAACATGGCAGCTTACTGGCTAGTGAGTGGTGACCAGCAAGAGTTTGCTTGGCCCTGTTTGTGGTCTGTTTTTTAAAGAATTCGAATACCACTAGATGGCCTGTGGTGTCTCCAGTGATCCCCAAGGGTCCCTACTTCCTGTGCTCACCAGGCAGCTCCTCACATTCATCTACAAAGGAATCCAGTTGAAGGTGCATGGTCAGAGCTTGTGCCAAACATGGCACCCTCCAATGCCCACCTACTCTGTCATTTTATGACCACAGGACACCCGTTTGTGGACAACAGGTGACTTCCTGAAGCCCAGCCCTACTTCTTTTTTTTTTTTTTTGCGGTACCGGGGATTGAACCCAGGGGCGTTCAACCTCCCCGCTACACCCCCAGCCCTATTTTTTTATACTTTATTTTGAAACCGGGTCTCATGAAGTTGCGGAGGGCCTCACTAGGTAGAGAGAGAGAGAGAGAGAGAGACAGAGAGAGACAGAGAGAGAGACAGAGAGAGAGAGAGCTGAGGCTGGCCGCGAACCCAGATCCTCTGGTCTCCGCCTC
>PVJS01026531.1:0-26915 GCA_004027185.1 Glis glis
GTGAAATTATTAGAAGAAGCCATAGGTCCAACACTCCATCATATAGGCACAGGTAGGAACTTCCTCAACATGACCTCCAAAGCACAGGAAATTAAAACAAGAATTAATAAGTGGGATAGCATTAAACTACAAAGCTTCTGCTCATCAAAGGAAACCATCAAGAGCTTAAAGAGAAAGCCTACGGAATGGGAAAAGATCTGTTCCCCACTTTCAAAAACCCAGGCAATTTTGTAAGATCTGACCTTTACATTTATTCAAATATAAGGAAATTTTATCCTATCTGTCCCCTTTGCCAAAAGGCTCTTAGTGTTTCAAATGAGATTTTTAAAATGTCAGATCACTTTTATGTTTCGTGGGTCACCCAGATACATGGCATAGTTTCTCTTGAGCAAAATAATGTGTGTGTTTGTGTGTGCTCATTTCCCATCATTACTTAGTCCTAAATTTTTGTTTTGTTTATTGGAGTGATAGCAATGTCTAATTTTTGTGGATTGTACCAGAAGCTTAGTGTTATAGTTTGATACTGGAGAGATTGATTACCTTTTGACCTTGAGTTTCATAGGACAGGTGGTCAGAAGTTAATGACACTGAAGATTTTCAAATTCTTCCAGTATTTCCACACATTAGTTTTTATTAAGCCCTACCAAGGTGATAGATAGAGTCTAATATATTATAGGAATGTGATCTTGTTCACCTTTGTCTGCATAATACCAGAAACTTTTAATCCGGGATCATTTGTCTTTTCAACAGGGATAGCATTAGTTGTTAGTTGTCAAGCTTCCTGTCATATTGTAGTTTAAGTTTTAAGATCTTACATTTCTTTTTCTTTCTTTTTTTCCTTCTATAACCTTTGCTTGACATTTGAGGAAATAATTGTCAGTGAGAGAACTTTTACACCTTTTGCAGAGAATGAGCCCATGTCTTCTTTCCTTAAAGGGAAGTAGTAGATGAGGGGAGAGATAACAAAGGTATTCAAGTCAGGTGGAAAGATACTGGATTCAGAAGTGGGGAAGTTGTATTTTAATCATAGGCAGCTTCACTAATGCTGCTCAGTCTACCTTAGGTAAGTCAAGTGCATCTTTGGTTCTCTGTTCTGGTCTTGTTACCATAATAGCATTGCTTTAGACCAGTATTTCTCAAAGCGTGTTTTAAAATACTAGTCTCATTCCTGCTTTACATAAAAAGTCTCTATGGCCAAACAAGTTTGACAAATATTCTGCAACTTGTATCTCACCCCTCTTGCAAATCCTCAACAAACTTTAGCATGTTAAAAAGTATGTGAAGTCCTTCAGTCAAGAAACATTTAATTTTGATTAACACTATATTTTCTTTTCTTTTTTTTTGTTCATTTATTGGTGCATTGTAAATTATAATTATACATTTTGATATATGTCAGGGTATGAACATCATCCATGCACACATTGCACATTTAGCCCTCCCTCCAATCCCACCCTATTAACACTATATTTTCAAACTTATTTAATCATGGATTCATTTTCATAAAGTAATACTTATCTAATACCTACAAATAGCCAGGCATGGGGGCATATACCTGTTATCACAGTATTTGGAAGACTGAGACAAGAGAATCACAGGTTCAAGACCAGCCTCGGCAATTTAGGAATTCTCTCAGTAACCTAGCAAGACCTTGTTTAAAAACAAAAAATAACAAAGGTCTGGGGCATAGTTCGGAGGTAGAATGCCCCTTGGTTCAATCCCCAGTACACACACACACACACACGCACACACACACCTACAGCTAAAATTAGTAAACTAGAAGTAGCTGTGCTGTGAGTAAGCATCTCTTGTTTTTATTTTGAAACTCATATCCTGTGATAAGGACAGCAAACAGGTTTAAGGAATATGAATAGAAACAATCTAGCTTTCTGAATGAGTATTAGTTGTGAGGACTTAAATTGGTATTCTTGGTCTACTTATACAATTGCTTGATTTTATTCAAATGCCAATAACAAAACCATTTTGAAGACAATGCAACTATATAGACATTATCTGAATGTAAAACAGGACATTAAAGGGCACTCATCAGTCCTACCAAATAAAAAACAAGGGCTGTAATCCTACCACCAACACACTGCTATCAAATCTTGTCAGTATCTGATAGATGTGTGTTGTTGCTTCATTTCTATTCCTTGCCTCCCAGAATGGAATGAAGCAACAACATTCCATTCCTAGAATAAAAATTCAACAGATGCCTTATTCCTCCTATAAAATAGAGAATTTTGATTACTTTTCCTTTGGTATGGCACAGTCATTATTTTAAACCCTTTAGCTTATCTCAACATTTATTAAGTGCCAATTATTTACAACATATCAGCTGGGGGGACATAAAAATGAATAAGCTTGAGAAGGTAAGTCTTGCAGGTAGGAAGAGGTACTGCAGGAGTATGTGTTGTACAAGGTAGGGAGTGATCATTGCTACAGAAAAGAGCTTGAAGAGGAAGAAACTATTTCTAGCAGCAGGATCGGCAACAGCTCAATACCTGATTATTGTCTTTTTTTCTTTTCAATTTTATTTTACTATTAATATTAAAATACTTTTGTATCTAATAAAAGATTAAGATATTTTAATTAATTTATTTTAATATACTTTTATTGCAGTCTTGCATCATAATGTAGTTCAGCGTAATAGTGACAGATTTGTGCATTGTTTTATATCATACAGAGCCATTTCAAGTTCATGTTATCATTACTTTCTCATAAACACAAATGTCAATAAATAATTCACTATTACCTCTATTTTACACATAAGAAAATGAATTCTTAGTTAATATTTTAACTGACTTAAAATCATGAAACAAAGAACTGAAACCAAATCTGAGTCTATATTCAAAATTACTTTATCATATCAAGTTGCTGTCATTTCTAGAAACACTAAGGTTTACATATGGCTATGATTTCTAATAAATCTAAGTCTAGTCAGTGTGCATGAGAAGCTAGCTTCCTTCTTTCCTATTCTGATTTTCATTACTCATGAGATCCTTGTGTGTCTCATAATTAGGCCACTGTACTTAGTTTCTGTTCTTCCTAATTTAAAGTTTTTGTTCTTGCTCAAATAGAGTTAATTTTGTTCTAACCATAACTAATACAGTCTCATTGCTGTAAAGATTAAAAACAAGAAAATATTGCTTATCTTTGTAACCATAACTAATACATTCTCATTGCGAAAAAATTAAAAATTTAAAAATGTTGCTTATCTTCATAACCATAACTAATACATTCTCATTGCTGAAAAGATTAAAACCAAGACAATAGCGGTCATCCAAATATAAACATTATCGATAGGTTTTCTATTGATTGATACTTATTTATAATATAGATTTCATTACAACAGTTCATTTCAATGTACTGCAGGGATTTTTGTTCTTGGTTAACACATATTTATTTTCATATTATTGGTATTATTGCATTGGATTGATCCCCTTTTAATGTATCTTACAATCTAATATTAACCGTTTTGTCTCCATTTTAAAAGTTAATGTTAGAGTTTGTGATTTTCTTTCCAGTGTTGCTAGAGTCCTCCATGCCCTTGCACAATTTTTAGGTAACCTTATGTCCCAAATCTCCTCCCACTTTGTCCCACTAAAATGATATTTTTGCATGAATTTGGAAATATCGGGTATCTTACCATCTCTACATTGCCCGTTCCTCTTCATTACCAGCTTCTCCTGCCCCCACACCTCCCACCTTTGCATTATCACATACATGTTAGCTTAAACTCATTTGAATTTCTACAAAACTGCCTTTGTCCCCTTGCAAATCTCCTGGTACCTCTGTCTTCAGCGGGTCTGCCCTCTTTTGCATGGTGCTCAAATTCCATGCTCCCTCTTCTGTTTGAGAGAATGAGTCATCTCACCTGCAGCCTCTTTTCTTGGCCTCAGTCCTCTCTCCTCTTGCAAATATATGGCCAGGCTTCACATATGTCTTCTCCTGTGGAGTGTGCCCACAGGGAACACTTCACTCAAAGGAACATCATGTTTTTTCCCTGAAACCAGGCCAGTTGTTCAGTGTTCACCATTATAGACAGATACTTGATGCAAAAATTTTTTAAAAAGACAATGAAAAACAATGACAAAAGCAACTAGCCAATCAGTGTAATGTCCCTTCTCTCTGCATACAATCATCTCCAGCTGTAGGCCTTTTATCTTGAGAGTTCAAAGGATAATGCACACACATAATTAACCCAAACAAACCCACTTTTGTGAAAAACATTTTGAAGACTTCAGCACAAAAGAGCACTTTTTGGTCCAGATCCCATACTATTCTGAATTTTTTAAAAGACCACACACAGAAGCCTCATCAACAGTACCCTAATTAAACTCATCGGTTCACAGATGTTTACACAGGAAAATGATCAGCGAAAATTTTCAGGAAGAAATCCTGTTTCCTGGGAAGAAATTTGGATGATGATAATAGTAATAGTGATGGGAACTGACATTAATTAAGTACTCTAATGTGCCTGCCACGTCACATAGGCCAACACATCTAAATCAACAACCCTTTGAGGCAATGCCTATTATCATTCCTATTTTACAGATGTCAAAACTGAGGCTTAGGAGGTTAAATAAATTTCTCAAGGACACAGAGCAAGGAAGCACCAAGGCCAGGGCTCAAAACTCAGTCTGCATGACAGAAAAGCATGTGCCCTTCATCACTACATTCTGTTGTCAATATCATAATGCCACCTGTTCCATGACTAAAATCTGTATACATTTTTCAATTCTTCAGTCACCAAATAAAAACCAACTAAGCCACCACTATTGAAACTATTTCTATTATTCCTACCAATACCCTCTATTTTCCCACTCCTCACTCCTACCCTTTCCTTAATTTCTTCATTCTGGTCTAAAGTTTTCCCTAGAAATTTCCCCTAGATTTCTTAGAGATGAGTTATGCAATTGATGAGTCTGTTAGTAAAGTCAGTCTCTGTAAACACACATGGAAGGTAACATTTTCTGGATCATTTCACTGCCTGCCTTAAAAACTGGAAAAGGTACAATTTAATGAGCACTGGTTGCATCAGTCTTCTACTGATAACCTAATGAGCTGTGAACTTTCTGCACCCTGGGAAGACAGACAATGAGCCTTGTCAAAAACAGAGCTTTGGGGCCACTTATTATCTAACCCGGTTATTTTCTGGCCTTTGGGGCCTTTTTCCATTGGTTTGTCATCTCCTTTGCCATCAAATTCTGTTTCTCTTTTGTTTTTTTCAATAGAAGTGTTTCTGGGGCCCCGGCCACAAATTCTGAGCTGTCCCCTTCCATACACATCTTAAATAGTCATACATGGTCATCACTCGTGTATGTATTCAGTATTTGGCACAAATGGTACCTCCCTAAAATAAGTGTCTAGTCAAATATATGATATTTTGAAGGGACGGTGAGACATATCAAGCTCCTTTGCATTTTTCTTATTTATTTTTTGACTGTGGCAGTGTAGTAGGATGTGTGATACACTGTCAGCACTGAATTAAGCAAAAAATATAATAATTATTCACATATACTCAATTATAATACTTTGAAATTTATGTCACTTTTACATGTATGCTGAGAAGTAGACCCTGTTGTTCTAAAGGGAGAAAGAAGAGACTGTGTAAGCAGCACTTGAGGACAGCCACATTTTCTCTTTCCCTAGGCCTGTGACCTAACTGATGGTTTTGCTATTTGGAGATTGTGTGACCTCTTTGTTATGAGTCCTCTTTAAGCATCAGTTTTTCTCATCTCTCAAGTGAGCCTAATTAGTAATGTCTACTTCATATAGCTATAGTGATCAATTATGCAGTTTATATTAAAATCTATGAGACAGTACTCTCCAAATATATGACCTGAAAGTGACAAATAGATGTTGGTGATATCATTTTTGTTATTTCTCAGTTATTAAGGGATGCTGTCATTGACTGTGACCCCACACTGGTAGTCCCTCTACATCCTCCCTCTTTGCATGGGTTTATTCATCTATGACTAGTTGGAATTGCTGGACCAAACTGTATGAACATTATGAAGGTTTTTGAAAAGAATGAAAAATCCCACAAATAACTGCATCCTATTAGAATGTGGGTTTCATGAGAGCAGGGATCTTGTTTATCTCTCTGAAAGAAGTGGTATAACAGTGGATAAGAGCATGGTTTCTGAAGCCAAGCTTCCTTGCTTTGAATTCCGCCTCTGCCACTTCTTAGATCAATGACTTTGGGGAAGTTTCTCGACCTCTTGGGAAAAATGATTCTCTTATCTGTAAAATACATTAATCATATTAGATATCCCATATGCTATAGGGGCATTTGATTGTGTTGATATATGTGAAATTCTTTGGAATAGTGCCTGGCCTTTAATACAGCCTATATAAATGCTTCCTATGATTATGATTATCACTCTCATGGTTTACCACTATATCTCTGCTACCTAGAACAGTGCCCAGCACATCATAGGTCAACATTTTATCAATGAATGGACACATGTAGGTACTGGACATGCAAGAGGATTTAAGAGAATATCACTGTCTAGAAGAGAAATGCAAGAACCTAGAGAGACTCTTAATGGAAAGCTTATGGCCAGCCTTCAGAGACCAGTAAGGCTCAACTCCCTCTAGTTCCATGGCTCCTGTCTTGAGCTATACCACCAAAGAATAGCTGGCACATAAAATTTACATAACAGGAAACAAAAATAAGTAAATAATAAAGCCAGTGGCACCAGATATTATATGACTAACGTACAACATACATAGTACAGACAATAGGCACAGTAGTCCCCCCTTATCCACAGTTCAATTTTCTGTGGTTTCAAATACCCTCAGTCAACCATAACCCAAAAATATTACATGAAAAATTCTAGAAATAAGCAATTCATAAGTTTTAAATTGCATGCTGTTCTGAGTAGTGTGATAAAATCTCATACTCTCCTGCTCTGTCCTACTCAGGAAATGAATCATCCCTTTCTACAGTGTTTTCATGCAGTATATGCTACTGCTTACTAGTCATGTAGTTCATATCTCAGTTATGAGATTGACAGTAGTAGTATCACAGTGCTTGTGTTCAAGTAACTCTTAGTTTACTTAAAAAATGGACCCCAGCCCAGCACAGTGGTGCACACCTCCAATCCTAGTACCTGGGAGGCTGAAACAGGAGGATTGCAGGTTCAAGACCAGTCTCAGAAATGTCACCAGACCCTCAGCAACTAAGGAAGACCCTTGGAGGTAGAATGTCCCTGGGCTCAAGTTCCAGTATCAAAAATAAAGGACCCCAAAGCTGAAGAGTAGTGATGGTGGTGATTTAATTACAGCATATTCTTATAATTGTTCTATGTTGTTATTCATTATTGATTTTTACTATGTTAAACTCTTCCTATGCTTAATTTATTAATTAAACTTAATCATAGTTATATATATTGGAAAAACCATATATATACATGTTATCTGTATATAGGAAAAACATATATAATATGCATTATATATAATAACCATATATATAATATGCATATAAATATATAATTTTTAAAATCTTAATAATGTTTATACAATTTGGTCCAGCAAATCCAAGTGTATAATTTATTCCAAATAAATAATTAAATTTGGGTACAAATATAGATAAAGGAAGAGTTGTTCCAACATTTCTTATAGTGGCAAAAAATTAGAAGCAAGCTAAACGTGCACTACTAACAGATTAGTTAAGTCATTGTTATCACCATGCAACACCAGGTTCTGTGGAAAACAATAAAGTCATGTTGTTGAATATTAATGTTATGGACAAAGTCACTCTAGATTTCAAAAGCAGGTTCCAGAAAATGTGGATAATATGGTCACCATTTCTTAAAGAAATATATCCAAATAGGGAGATTATGAATGATTTTTATTTCCTTCTGTCTTTTGTCTTTATTTTATACTTTTATTGGTACACTACAATTATACATCATACTGAGGAATAGAATGATAGGAATATACTTGCACACACTAGTTGCATTTCCCTCTGTACCGCATTCCTTCTCTCCCCTTCCCTGTACATGTCATTGAGATTGGCATTGTTAATCTCATATACATACATAGCATTATGTAAACTGTTACCATCTTTATGTCCCTATCCCCCCTCCCTGCCCTAAACCCCTTCTATTACTCCATTGGAGCCTCTGCTCCTCTATCTGAGGTCTCTTTTGTTTCCCAATTTCTGTCTAGTTTCCACATATGAGAGAAAACATACAACTATTTGTTTTCTGACACTGGCTAATCTCGCTTAGCATAATATTCTCAAATTCCATCCATTTTCCTGCAAATGACATACTTTTGTTCTTCTTTATGGCTGAGTAAGATTCCATTTTGTGTATATGCCACAGTTTTGTGATACATTCATCTGTTGATGGACACCTAGGCTGGTTCCATAATTTGGCTACTGTGGATTGTGCTGTTACAAACATAGATATGCATGTATCGCTATAATATTCTGAATTGAATTCCTTTGGAAAGATTCCCAGGATAGGTATAAGAGGTTCTATTTTAAATCTTCTAAGAAACTTCCACACTGATCCCCATAGCAGCTGTACTAATTTGCAATCCTACCAACAGTGTATAAGAGTCCTTATTTCCCTACATCCTCGCCAGCATTTATTATTTGTCTTCTTGATGATTGCCATTCTAACTGGAGTTAGATGGAATCTCAGTGTAGTTTTGATTTGCATCTCCCTGATTGCTAATGATGTTGGACATTTTTTCATATATTTATTGGCTGTTTGTATTTCTTATTTTGAGAAATGTCTATTCAGTCCAATTGCCCATTCTTTATAGGGTTATTTGGTTTTTTAAGGTTAACTTTTTTTTAAGCTGTTCGTATATTCTAGATATTAATCTTCCGTTAGAGGAATAACTGGCAAAGATCTTCACCCACTCTGTAGGATCTCTCTTTAGGCTGTTGATAGTTTTCTTTGCTGCACAGAAGCTTTTTAATTTAATGTCATCCCATTTATTAATTCGTGTTTTAATTTCCTGAGCTTTTGGGGTCTTATTGAGGAAGTTTCTACCAGTGCCTATATGTTAGAGTGTTGGTCCTCTGCCCTTTCTAATAATTGCAAAGTCTCTGGTCTAATTTCTAGGTCTTTGTCCATCTTGAATTGACACTTGTGCAGGGTGAGAGGTTAGGGTTTAATTCCATTCTTCTACAAATGGATAACCAGTTTTCCCAACACCATTTGTTGAAAAGGCTGACTTTTCTCCAGTGTATGCTTTTGGCACCTTTATCAAAAATCAACTGGCTATAAATATGATGATTTTTTTCTGAATCTTCTATTCTGTTCCTATCTATGTGTCTTCTATTCTGGTCTATGTGTCTGTTTTTGTGCCAATATCATGCTGTTTTTATTACTATAGCTCTGTAGTATAATTTGAAATCAGGTATTGTGATGCCTCCAGCATGGTACTTATTACCATGAACTGCTTTGGCTATTCTGGGTATTTTGTTTTTCCATATGAATTTTAGGACTGATTTCTCTAGATCTGTGAAGAATGACATTGCTATTTTAATAGGAATTACATTGAATCTGTAGATCACATTTTTGTCTATTTTCTTCAGTTATTTGCATTAGTTTATTAATAAAACTAGCATAATAAGGGAAAACATTTGACCCCTTATTTCTTCTTTCCACAAATACTATTCTGATTTCTACTATAATATGTAGCTTCCTTATAGAGAAAGGCACAGGCAACCTTGTTTTATAGCACCAATGACCTGTACCTTATCTGCTTTGGTTAATGCTTAATTTACCTGTGCCATTCAAATACAACATAGATAATGAACTAATCATTGCAATTTAATCTTTAAAGATCGTAATTCCAGATATCTTCCCATCTGAATATTTCTCTTCAGCTGCATAGGTTTAACTCCAGTATTGATTTTCCCCCCTTTCAGGTAAACAACTACAGTTTAGAAGAAGTGACACATGAAGAGGCAGTAGCAATTTTGAAGAACACATCTGATGTAGTTTATCTAAAAGTTGGCAAACCCACCACCATTTATATGACTGATCCTTACGGGCCACCTGATATTACTCACTGTAAGTACCATGCTCAGTGTCCGCTTTGAATAGCATGCCAAGTGAACAAAATTGGAATTGTAGAAAGCCATTTTCAAAGTCCTCTGCTTGCACCTTTCCTCTTATCTAGCTTCTGGAAATCCTTCAGAGAATATTCTGCAGTTTCATCTCATGCTGCTTTGCGAGACCTTAGCTAATGTTTTGAAGGTGGGAAACCTCGATGGGCTGGCTGTTCTACCATTATGGAAAGCTCAATGGTACATGTTGTGGATAGTGTGATTACAATAGTGTAGGGGGCAGCACATTCCATGGGACTATTTCTCAACCTCCTAGAACATGACCACTTTGTTTTTTGTTTGTTTGTTTGTTTGGTACTGGAGGCTGAACCCAGAGTCAATATATCTCTGAGTTACACCCCCACCCCTATTTTATATATATATATATATTTTTTTAAAACAGCTCAGTTGCTGATGATCTCACTAAGTAGCTGAGACTGGCCTCAAACCTGTGATCCTCCTGTCTCAGCTTCCCAAGTACTGGGATTATAGGCACATGCCACCACGCCCGGCAGATCATGATCATTCTTATGCCATAATATTCTTTCTTCCTAATTCAGATCCATATAGTAATATAGTAGAAAAGAAGGCTAGCAAAACAAACCACAGGTAGCTCTATGTTTCTTCCTGAGGAAGGGGATCTTGCACTGAAATGGTGAAATCATGTTCTTCAAACATCATCACACCTCTGACCTTTGCCTGAATTTGTTATATTGCAGGGAAGCAAGAGAAAATAATCAGTCACACTTAACAGTAGAAGTAGATTGGGGAAGGGCTTCTAAGGCAAAAATTAACCTCAGGCACTGTTCTGGGTCCTTACAAAATTCAATGCTACATGTACCACATGTTTTCTTTCTTTTTAATGGGTCAGCAAAAACCTTATCTAAATTTCTGTCTCTGAGGACTAAATTTAGACACAGTTCACCTTTTCAATGTATAGTTTTATTGGTGAAAGTAAACTTGCTCCTTCTAGAATTTTGAGAGTCCAGTTGTGAGTCTGTAAACTCAGGATCAAAACCCGTCATTCATTAGTGCTATATTCTAAAGCAAGCTGATTGGCATCTCTTAGATTTAGATGCTTCTCTTGAGAAAAATTTAAAGGGTTTTGTTACCTGTTTATTACATTAACTATTAATTTTCTTAGGAATGGCTCTAAAATTACTTGCTTCCAAAATATGTCTGTTTTTAAGCAGGCAGTAAGCTAAAATTAGCCTTACTTTAGAATAGGAAAGAGTTTTAATTTCAGAGTTTTTCAAACTGGATGAATTTAGCAAAATCAACCTTGAGGGTCTGCGAGCCACTTCATGAAGGGCAGAAAAGGTCAGTGTCAAAGAGAAAAAAGATAGAAAGCAAAACTTTCTAATCAACCCAAGAAATACTGAGTAACTTAATATGTATGAGATACCTTGTAAGGTGATAAGTGGGATGCAGAGGAAATATAATCATGGTCTTCAAAGAACTTGGTTGGAAGGTAAACTAACTCAGATATATAAATAGCAGCAATATTTGGCTGAATAAGATGGATGTATATGCCATAGGAAAGGTAAAAATAAATGTCCTTTGGAGACTTAAAGGAGGGAGATATATCATCTGTCTTTGAAAGATCAGAAAAATCTTTATGCAGAGGGTAGAATCTGAATTGTACCTTGAAAAATGATGAGATTTCTACATTTGAGCTGGGGTAAGAGATATAAATGGAAGGTGGTTGGTACAGGGGAACACGGGTACAGATAATCAGGAAGCACAGGCTTTGTATGAGGATAACAGGATTTGTGTTGGGGGTCTACTGAAATGGATCAACTTTTAAAGAATGACAAAGGGAAGAGTTTATACTGTATTCAAAACAAAAGTAGCAATGAAGATTTAAGCAAGAGAACATGATCAGAGCTGGATTTCAGGAGAGACTACTTCATAATTATGGAACCTGCCTAGGTATCTGTCAATAGATGAATGAATTACAAAACTGCAGTATATCACACAGTGGAATTTTACTCAACCATAAAGAGACCAAAGTTATGTCATTTGCAGTAAAATGTATGAAGCTAGAGAATATTATGCTAAGTGAGATTAGCTAGTCTCAGAAAGCAAGGGGGTGTTATGTTCAATAAGAATCCCCAAATACCAAATTTAATAAGAATTCCCAGTACCTAAATAAATAATAAAAATAGATAAATTAGGAAAGAGGAGTGGAAAAGAAAGGCCAGACTTCTTGGCCTTTCCAGGATGAGAGCATAGCATATTTAGGGACAAAGTTGTATATAAGAACTCATTCCTTAGGCGCCTTTTGCTTTTGATGATTGGTTATTAATTATGTAAAAAGAATGTGAGCTCTGCAATTAGAAAGCTAACATTTTTATTTCAATAGAAAATTAATCATCATTCTGAAAATATGTGTGCTGGATCTCTCCTCCAATTCTTCTCTTCATCTAATTATACTAACTGATGTTACAGATACAACTGTTATTGCATCTTTCCCCTTGTAAAGGTCACCATGAGCTTATATATATAGCACAAACAGCAACTCCCCCCCTGTTGGGGGGGATCCTTGTCATGTACCAAAACCTTTCTATTTTTAACATATCCTGTGAAATATAGCATGGCACATTGAATCACCCGTGTAACAGGTTTTATTTCATTTCTTTATTTTCTTCTCCCCCACCCTCTAGCTTATTCTCCACCAATGGAAAACCATTTACTCTCTGGCAACAATGGCACTTTAGAATACAAAACCTCCCTGCCGCCCATCTCTCCAGGAAGGTACTCGCCAATTCCAAAGCACATGCTTGTTGAGGATGACTACACCAGGTCAGATATGCTTGTTGGTTAGTTGGGTTTGATATCATGACCATGAAGAAATCAAATTTACCTAACATGTCAACTGTTGCTTTTGGACTAACTAAAGCTTCTGAGTGCCATTCAAAATAAGTATAGTCTTTCTTCAGGTGGAAATCTGCAAAAACTTGTAAACATGTGTTATTGTCCTGTTAGGAAGCAAAATCACAAATCCTTTGGGGAGAAATAGTAATATACACTTATCTATCACTTTGTGGCCTATTTAGACTCTCCATCTCTGATCCTGGCTTGAGCTTTACAGGTAAGAAATGTGTTATTACTTGAGGAGAGAAGATAGTGTTGAGCTTCTACAAGAAGGAATAGCGTACCAGTCATACCCATCTGGTTGGTGGGGGTCAGAACTGAAACTCTGTTCTTTTGACTCAAACACCCATGTTCTTGCCGCCAATGGCCACCTATAGTTGAATGAAATTTGAGGATTGATCAACTTTCCCTCTAGTGCAATAACAATAGGTAGAAAGGAAAGGTGTGAAGATAACTTCATATGATTTAAAATTAATATGCCCTGTTAATTCCACAGAGGAACATGGCAGGATTCTAAGAACACAAATCTGTATTACTAATCCCCCCAGTTAAAGCTATTGTATCTAGCACTCCTCTGAAAAAGTCTGATAGTCCACAAAAAAGACCAACTTAGTTTACTTAAATGGTCATCAGTAAAGATTCTATAACTATTAAATTATTAATAAATTAATGAATTAATGGGTAGATGAATAATAAGAAATGTACATCTTTTACTTTAAATGTTTTGGTTTCAAAGTAATATATGCTTATTAAATTTAGCAAAGGAATGAAAAGATTATTAAGAAACAAAAATCTTCCTCAAACCCCCTCCAGAAGAACCTGTCTTGAGGTACTCAATGTGACAGCTTATCATGATTCTTTCATAACTTCTTCATGCTCAGAGAAACATGTATAAATGCATACTCAGATATAGGTGGGACTCAACAGTGATTTTGCAGAACGAGCTCATATTTTGCACATTACTCTGCAATTTAATTTTCTTCTTGAATGATACCTTAACAAAAAATGAGACTACATATAGATGTATATACTTTATTTCTGTATGTTTTTGTGTAAAAAAGCAATAGAAATGAATTGTTTGGGCTTTATATCGTGCCTATCTAATTGAAGCCATTTATCAGGGTTTAAAAATGTAGAGGAAACTTCCTGCTGGGGCATGTGCATTCTCTGGCCTTTCCGTTCTTTGGTGTATCTTTTTAAATGATTAAGCATTTTCCATTTATTTTGCAATATCAGGTTTGCTGAAGTAGCTTGTTATATCTTTAGCCAAGGAATAGAGTGCTTGGAAGCTGAAAATGTGCATCTGTGGTATAAATCAAATATAAATTTCTTCCTATGCTGAAATGTCTGATCTTTATGCTCTCAATTAAAATGAGGTCTGCAGCAAAGATAATCCTCGTGGCGCTGTCAATAACTGTGTAAATATGGGCACCATTTATCTGCCGGAGCAATGATCTATTTGCTCTTACCTTATCACTAAAATTTGATATAATTTTAATTTGAAAATTTCATTTTCTCTTACTATGCCCCATAATAAATTAACATTTATTATCACCTCTTTATAATCCAAGAACTTTCCAAGCTGTTTTACATATATGATTCATTTAATCCTCCCCAAAATCTCTATTTTCAAGAAGTAGAAATTAAAGGTTAAATCAAAGAGGTTAGGGAAACTGCTTATGGTTACATGGTTTTTAAGTGTAAAAACTGAGTTCTCTAACAATCTTATAATACTGAAAATTGAAAAAAATTCCAATTTTCTCTTTAATTTCGAAGTGAAAATGAAGTCATGTAAAATTGTGCTTATCACAAAAATATGTGGCTAGAAAGGGATCTGAGAGTTTTGGTGAGCTCAAAAGGCAACGAGACCAGGGTTCAGTCCCACCTCTACAGCTATGGGATCCTGGGAAAATCAATGAACCTCTGAGAGCCTCAGTTTCCTCATCTCTACAAAGGGAAAAGCTACTGATTCTATCTCCACAGGTTGTCTTAATGATTAAATGAACTAATAAATGCAAAGAACTTGGTGTCTGCCACATAATAAATACACAGTGAATGTTATCTATTTACAGTACCTATATTTAAGATAATTCCTAATCCCTTTCAGATGTCTCGGGGAATGTTCTTGCAGATGGTATTCTGGGAAGAGAATCAACTTCTTCCTACAGTGAATATGCCTCAGTATCTTCCTTCCTTCCCCTGGCTGTTCCTCTGCAGGACAGTCTTACTAATAACTCTGCATAAAATCTTCTTAACAATTGGTGCCTGGCCAGCTTGTTAAGTAAACCAGATCATTTCACACACATACACACTCCCTCACCACTGGCCCACCACTGCCCATGTCCTCTCTCATGTCCTCTGTTCTGTGGGTATTATCAGGGAACTCAGAGATCTTTAATCAGACAAATTCACTGCCTCATTCATTAATATTAATTGAAGATATCCTGTTAGACAGTGAGCAGCACTGCCCTAGAAATGGAAAATTGAATAAGAAACAGCATCTATGAACTCTTAAATTGGGGGAAAGATATATGTAAACCAGTGGATTGCCCAATCCATTGGTTCCCTAATTTTGCAGACCCCACTCCTCCATGAAGCTTTCCACAAAGTTAAATTTACTCATTATTTCAAAATCTTGAGATTATATATTCTGGCGTCAAAATGTCTTTTCTTTTGTAAAAGAATTATGGTAGCCAACAACAGTTATTTATTATATTTTTACCTAGAAAGCAAAAGTTGGCAACTTTATGTCAGTCCTCATATTTTTAAATGTCAAAGGTCTTTGCATAAAATTCATAAGTCTGAGAACTAGGAACAGAAACAAACAAAACTGTATCACTTCAATGAAATGCTCTCATGTACCTCTAAGAGAGCACCCTAACACCATAGGAGGCATTCAGGAAATATTATGAACTTGAGTTTTATATGGCTGACACGGGAATAACCTATGACATCAAATAAAGTTTTAAGAAAGAAATGACTAGAATTTGATCTTGAAAACTGTGTAGGTATTGGTCAGAGTCAGATCAAAAAATTCATTTGTTGTAAGAGATAGCTTGTGCAAACTCACAGAGAAAGCTAAATAAAATGATTGCAAACTTTAAGCGGGCATGTTGGCACATGCCTGTAATCCCAGTGTTTGGGAGGCTGAGACAGAGGATTGCAGATTCTAAACCAGCCTCAGCAATTTAGTGAGACTCTCAGCAACCTAGCAGGTGTCTGTTTTAAAATTAAAAATAAAAAGGGTTGGGAGTGTAGCTCAGAGGGAGAACACTCCTGAGTTCAACCCCCAGACCACACACACAAAAAAGATTGCAAATGATAAGCTGGACATGGTGGCACATGCCTGTAATTCCAGTACTTTGGAGGCTGAGACAGGAGGATCACAGGTTCAAAGCCTTATGAGACCCTCATGAACTTAGTGAGACCCTGTTTCAAAATAAAATAGGGCTAGGAGTGTAGCTCGGAGGTGGAATGGCACTGGGTTCAATCCTCAGTACCAAAAAAAAAAAAAGATTGCAAATGTTTCCGTTTGAAATATAAGATTCATAAAATAAAGTAATACTTACATTCTACATGCAGAGCCTGCCTCAGTCGGGCTCTTGTTTTATGACTGACCCTCTCTCCACTTCCCATTTCCCATGAAGTTACCTTTTCAGGAACAACACAAGTTACTGTTGTTACTGTTGTTTTGTTTCATTTTTCTTAGTACTTAACTTTGTGGATTAGAACTAGTTGGAGGTTAGACCACTGTTTCTCAAATGTTTCTATCCATATGCCCTTCAGCCTTGGAAAATGAACTTTTTTTTCTCCTCAGGATCTGAGGAGAACATGGAGCTTTCTTTCCAAGCATAAAACATACAAAATCTTGTATTTTCTCACAAAAGCTTAGAGAATAGCCTTGGGATTTTTTAATGTAAAAATACTTTGATAGCAAACTAAATTTCTTATTCAAAATATTAGAGAGAAATTGAAACTCCAAAGTGGTTTATGTATGTGTTTATTTATTTATTGTTGTTGTTTACATTTTTTGGTACTAGGGATTGAACTCAGAGATATTCTACCTCTGAGCTACATCCCCAGCCCTATTTAATTTTTAATTTTGAAACATGGTCTTGCTAAGTTGCTGAGGGCCTTGCTAAATCACTGAAGCTGGGATCTTCTTGTCTCAGCCTCCCAAATACTGGGATTATAAGTGTGCACCACCAGGCTCAGCCCAAAGTGGGTTTTTTTTGTTTGTTTGTTTTTTGTTTTTTGTTTTTTGTTTTTTTTTTTGCAGTACCGGGGATTGAACCCAGGGGCATTCTACCTCCGCGCTACACCCCCCGCCCTTTTTTTTTTTTATACTTTAATTTGAAACCGGGTCTCATGAAGTTGCGGAGGGCCTCACTAGGTAGAGAGAGAGATGGAGAGAGAGAGAGAGAGAGAGAGAGAGAGAGAGAGAAGAGAGCTGAGGCTGGCCGCGAACCGGATCCTCTGGTCTCTGCCTCCCAAAGTACTGGGATTACAAGCGTGCGCCACCACGCCGGGCTTATTTTGTTTTGTTTTAAAAGATACAGTCCCTGGCAAATGTCATAAACACCAAGGTACTTACAAGTACCCAAATTTCAGAAGCACTGAGCTAAATTATACAAACTTGTCAATTACTAATTGTGTTTTACAAAAATGGTCCCTTAATAATGGCTCACGCCCCGTGTTCTCCATTACAAACAAATGCTCAAAGAATCAGATAATTTTTGTCAGAGTTAAGTGTGGGCATGTTCTAGCCTCTCTTCTTTTATCTTATGTTTAATGATTTAAAACATAGAACCAACATCTCTGGATGGACTGGAAGTTCCTTTTTACATAGTAAAGAAATATTTTCCTGTATGCTTTTAATCAAATGTAGTAGAAAAAAGCTGGGAGTACCCTAAGCAAACAACTGATCCTGCTTTAGAATTTTGATCAGTATAGCCGAATGATTGGGTATAGGGGTCCTATAGGAATCCTGCTTGGGTTTGAATCCCACCTTGACTACTTTCCAGCTGTGTGACCTTGAACAAGTTATATAATTGGCCTTTGCTATGCCCTTTTCCTCTACAAAAGGGGCAGAATGATACTTTCCACCATATAAGTTTATTGTGACAACAAACTGAGTTAATGCATGTAGAAGGCTTGGAAAGAAGTAAGCACTTGATATATATTAGCTGTTGTTAATAATATTAAAAAATAAGGATTTTATAATAAACTACTCCCTCCTGGTAAACATCTTCCAATTATTTATTAAAATGGAACCAACAATATTATGCAACTGTGCAAACACATTATAATCTACATGTATACTTTTTCAACTTATTTATCTTGCAAAGCATATTAGCATATGTTATTACAGAAATCTATATAGTCTGAATGCTTTATTTATAACCTTTATTTCATGACTACAGTGAATGTCTAGTGCCACCTGAAATAAAAACTAATACAAGATTTAGTGGAACCAAAAATGGTATAAGCCAGTCCTATCAGTCTGATTTCTTTGGCTAAATACATTTGTCCTCCAGGTAATGTGTTGATGTTACCCTTGTTTTTCTCCACAGTGGCTCTCAATAACAAATACCATGTAAATTTTCCTCTCAAAATTTCTGCAGCTGGATGTGGTGGCACACACCGTTAATCCCAGTGCTTGGGAGGCTGAGACAGAAGAATGCTAGGTTCAAGGCCAGAAGGTCATAACTTAGCAAGACCCTGTTCCAAAACAAAAAATAAAATAGGGCTTATAAAAATAAGAAATAAAGTAATGCTATTTTAAAAATAAAATAGGGGTGTAGCTCAGTGGTAGAATGCTTTTGGTTTCAATCCCCAGTACACACTTTTTTATATTCTGCAAACGTGGCATCAGACTCTTCAGAGTCTTTATAAAGTTCATTATAAAACTTAACCAAATAAAACATTCATAAGCAAATGTCTCTGAATTATCTGTTTTGCCCCATACTGCATGCCTGATTTCTCCAGCACGGATCCATAATGCCTCCTTTGAAGCACAGTATTGTAATGGGAAGGAGGGAGGGGGCAAAAGTAGTGAGACAGATGGAGAATAGACCATTAAGTGAAAGCCTCAAGGGGAGTTTTTCCTTATTGATGATGGTTCCACATAACCATTTAGGTTTACTTACATAAGCCATGACGCATGATTGATAGAGCTATCCTGCTAGAAATAGAGAGAATATGTTAATGGGGAAGTTGACAAATCTTAATTAAAGAGGAATATCCAAATATGTATTGGAAAGATGTTAAGCTGTTGTTTGCTGTCAGGGAAATAAATTTAATGTTAGCAAAAATAAAACAGTAATGGGAATTTTAAGATTGTCTTTTATAGATACTTATCATTTGCTATGTATCTCATGAGTTAGGCAGACATAAACAGACAACACTATGCCTATAATTTTATGGAAGATGGTTATAGCACATATATAGCTATTGTTGCTATAGATGTGAAACTCGAAGAGTTACTGAATTGGTGCTATGTGACTTTAATAGAATGAGTTCATTTTTGGCCTTTAGAGGTAGCTGATGGAAAATAATAAGGATTAATGGTGGACAATGGAAAATTTTGGAGGGACCAATATAAAAGCCCTCAACCATTGGTTAATCTTTGTTCCTTACATTGCAAGTTGGCTATGATCACCAACATGAAATGCATATTATCTATATGACCTGAAACAGGGTATATACTATGGCTCAAGGCAAATAGATGTAACCTCTTTCTCTAGTTTACTTTCCCATCCTTGCATCACTAGCGTAATAAGTTGAAAAAAGACAAAAAAAAAAAACCAACTGACTTCTAATTGTCCACATGCTGATGTGTACTTGTGTGTGGAGGGGAGTACTAGGGATTGAACCCAGCCAGGGTCTTTCTACCTCTGAGCCACACCCCAGGCCCCTTTTTTATTTTGAAATAGGGTCTTGCTAAATTGCTCAGGATCTTGCTAATTTGCGGAGACTGGCTGTGAACCTTCAATCCTCCTGTCTCTGCCTTGCAAGTACTGGGATTACAGGCGTGCACCACCACGCCTGGACAGAAGTGTACTTTGATGATTATCTATGGCAGTATTATAATCCCTGAGTGATTTCCTGCCATCTCCAGTATCATTAGCTGCTGTGGGTGAGATTACTATATTAATATTAATGACCATCTTAACAAAATGTAAAAAACTATGGGCTACAACCATTGCATTCCAAATATTTATATACTTACTATATTATAGAATTAGAAATTTTATAAGTTTTGGATTGCTTCATGCACATTTTGCTTCTAGGTAATTTTGTTAACATAGATAATAAAGCAAAATATATCTGGGTAAAAAACATTTTTAAAATACTGCCTTCATATCTTTTTCCCAGATATTCTTTGCAATTTTTATTTCTATATCCATTTCCTTTTCATTATTATCAATCTGCCTTATCTCCCTGTTTGATTGTTTCTTTCCAATGTTTAATTTTATCTTATTTTTCTAACTATAAAATAATATGTATTCATAGAAAAATTGTAAAATGAACAAAATATAAAGAAAAAACTTATAAAAATAAGTATCCCCCCAAAGAAGGATGATAATTATTAATATTTGGTGTATTTGAGTTTTTTCTAGGTCTGTATATTTATTTATAAAATGAGAACCATTGCATATATGGTTTTGTGGTGATGTGTTTTATTTTTATTTCTTGGGTTTTAGCTCTTTTTTTTTTTTTTTGCTTTGCCAATATGTCTTAAGAATTTTCTTATGCCATCAGTCTTCACAAATATTTTAGTATCTATACAATGGTCTATTATATAAAGAGGAACCATTATTAATTATGTTCATTTGGTTGGACATTTAGGTTGCTTCTAGGATTTTTTTATTCAAGATAATTCTCATACAATCTCTCTGACCCCATCTTTTGATTATATATTTCTTTTTTTTTTTTTTTTTTTTTTTTGCGGTACCGGGGATTGAACGCAGGGGCGTTCTACCTCCGCGCTACGCCCCCGGCCCTATTTTTTTATGCTTTATTTTTGAAACCGGGTCTCACGAAGTTGCAGAGGGCCTCACTAGGGAGAGAGAGAGAGAGATAAATGTCTAGATCCCCACTGCCTAGTCTGCACCTCACTTGCTTGCCTTATAGACACTGTGCATTTAATATATCCAAAAGCAAACTCTTGATGTTTGTCCTCAACCTGCCTTTGCATAGCCTTCCTTTTCATGGTAAATGAAAGCTCTCCCCCAGCGTTCCTCGGGTCACAAATCCTGGGTCAGCCCTTCGCCCATTGTCCCTTACTTGTCCATATGTTCCATGGCTTACTTTTTTTTCTCCCTTTAGCTCTAGAGTCAGAAGTCACCTTATCACAGAAGCTATATCAGACCCATCCACAATCAGTAGTCCCTCACCCTTTTGTTTGGGGGGTGGTACTGGAGATTGAACTCAGGTGCATTCAACCTCTGAGCTACACCCTCAGTCCTTATTTTTTATTTTGAAGCAGTGTCTAAGTCTCACTAAGAGAGTCTCACTAAGTTGCTGAGGCTGGCCTTGAGCCTGCGATCTTCTCATCTCAGCCTACAAAGTACTGAAATTACAGGAGTGTGCCACCATGCCCAACCCCTCATCCTGTTTTAACTTTCTCCCTAGTTCTTATCCATGTCTGTCATATTTTTTAAAACTTGCTTATTTTCTGTCTCCTTGTACTAAACTATAAGTTCAATGAGAATGGGAACTGATTCATTTTGTATATCCGTTAGCCCCAGCACAGAGAAGAATACCTAGAATATGTTTAATAATTATTAACTATTTGAGTACTGAATATGATAGAATAAAATGAACATGACTCTTTTTGGTTTCTTGATTTTTTTATTTCATATTATCCTCCTGTCAGTTATACATGGGAATGCTAGCTAGTCTTAATACTCTATCTCATTTAAATGTTTGCTTCTATTTTGTTTAATTCTCATGTTTTCTTTCTCCTTTTTAGTTCATTCATTTTGTTAATCTTTCATTTCATCCACCCATTCATTATGTCATCTTTCCATCTTTTGCTTTATTCAGAAAATACTTGCCAGTGTTTGGTATCCTCAGGGAAACAGGAAAATAAACAGCATAGAGAGGCAGGAAAGTAAATCCAGAAATATAGTACAGGCGATACATACCGGGGATTGTACCAAAAGTTAGCAGGAGGTCACAGGAGGCATCTCATCCAGCCTGGTGGGTCAGACACAGCCCCTCAGAGGGGGTGACTGAGATTGGAAAGTACAGTAGGAATTTGCCAGTCCACCTGACTTCCTGTGAGGGATTCAACAGGACCCAGGATGTAAGGGGAGCTGTGTGTGGAAGTCATACGCAAGGTACTTAGGCAGAGGTTCTTCCATTCATGCTCTGGCCCCAGCCATTGTCTTATATCTTATATAAACAATATCCAAAATCAGAACAGCCCCAATTATGTGCAGATATTATTTAAATACCTTGTAGATTTTATATGAATTATGATAATAATAACTGATATAGTGCCATACAGCTTACAAAGTACTTTTATATTTTAATTGGAATAATAATTCCAGAAGGCAGTTATAATTGTTCCCTTTTACAACAAGGGAATTGATGCTGACTAAGCCAAAGCTGACTCAACTATTAAACGATGGAAGCTACAAGAGGCCTCATATTATGTGCAATGTACTGGCCTTACAGAGTATGGCAGGTCGCAGGTTAGACTGAACATCTGGGAAGTATTCTTTAAATTATAATTTTTTAGAGTCATGATCATTTTATTTATTTATTTATTTTACAGTGCTGGAGATTGAACCCAGGGGCATTCTACCTCCAAGTTACACCCCCAGCCCTATTTTTTATTCTTTATTTTGAAACAGGGTCTCACTAAGCTGCAGAGGGCCTCACTAAGTAGCTGAGGCTGGCTGTGACGGTGATCCTCCTGTCTCAGCCTCCCAAGTACTAGGATTTCAAGTATGCGCCACCACGCCCGGCCTTCTTCATTCTTTTTAAAGGTCCATTATTGAAGGCCCTATTCGTAATCTTGTGTAGTTTTAGTTTCCTGTGTTTCCTCCTAGCTATTTACTTCTCTGAAGAAAGCAGGGTAAGTAGAAGGAGTTAGCATGACTTTTGGGACTGGTAGACCAAGTCTCTGCAGTCCATGGGGAAATGGGGAGATGTTGGTCCAAAGGTACAAGAATTATGCACATAGAATAAATGTTATAGATCTAATGTACAGTCTGGTAACTACAGTTAATAATACTATATTGTATATTTGGAATTTGCTAAAACTAAAAAGACCACCACTAAATGACTCTATGACCTTGGGCTGTGTACTCCCCCTGCTTCTTCATCTGTGATGAAGGGATGAAAACATAGTTTATATTGTGGTGTTGAAGAATAGAGATCCCATAAGGAAAGCAAATACTTGCTACTCAACATATGTTAAATTGTTTCCTCCATTCCTTCCCTTATAGAGATACCAATTCTTTTATTTTATTATTGATAACCTAAAAAGATATGTATCCACAAATAGACAAAGCTAGAGAGGGCAAAAGAATCATTAGGTCTAAAAACTATTTGTGGAGTTATCATATACAATATACTTATTAAATCTTAAGGAACATGTGGGAAGGGAGCACACTTTTTTGAGACTCACTTGGTGCCAGATGTCTTTCATATACTAGCACATTTAATCAGCAGTCTCAGTTAACACTGCTTCTCAACCCATTAAAGAAAAAGAATGTTTTATCCTCTCCTCTAAATTATTTCTAATCAACATTGGAACTGTGTGAGCAACAATATTAGAAAAAATGTGAAAACACCTTTGTTGTTGTTGTTGTTATTTGTGGTACTGGGGATTGAACCCAGGGGCATTCTACTTCTGAGTTTCACCCTCAGCCCTATTTTATTTTTTATTTTGAAACAGGGTCTCACTAAGTTGCTGAGGGACTCACAGGTTGCTGAGGCTGGCTGTGAACATTCGATCCTACTGGGTTTACAGACATGTGCCATGGCACCCAGCTTTGAAAATACATTTTGAACTAAAATTATTGTTACCATTTATTGAATTTCTATTGTGTGTCTGTCTGTGCTGAGAATTCTTCATAAAATAACTCATTTAACCTGTGAGGTAGGAATTGTCTTTTCTCATTTTATGCATAAGGAAGCAGAAGCAAGATTAGTAACAATAATGATAAACAGTTGTGCAGTGTTACTATTTATTAGACACTCTACATATATAAATTTATTAACCTTTATAAGATAATCTCTACATACATAAATTCATTAACCTTTTTAAGATAAACTCTTATAACTCTATAAAAGATAAATCCTATTTTTATTCTCGTTTTGCAGATGAGAAACTAAGACACAGGGCAAACTTGCCCCATAGCTAGTCATGAGCAAAGCTGGAGTCTGAACACACATTCAGGCTCCATAAGCCACACCCTTGACCATGATATTAAAGGTCATATTGTTGGTATATAACAAGATCAAGATTCAAACTAATACCAGAGTCTGGCTCCTTTTGGTGTACCACATAAATATCATTGTTAGCTTTAAGAATTCTAGACTCTTCTCTGTGTTTCAGGTTAGTCAGTTTTGGGGTTTGGTTTGGTTTTTAAGGTGGGAGTCAGTCTTGAATATCTGTCCCTCTGACTCTTACACCAGACCCCATATGGCTTCCCTAATGAACATTTTATTGAAAGAACTTAGCAGCAGCTCTGAAACTCTCTGTGCCAACATTTAAATATCAACCTCCATCTTAGGTTTTTTTTAAAAAATTGGGTAGGCCTTGAAGTACCACTCTCTGAGTCCTTTTTCATGTAGACTACTGCCTAATAGAAATGCTGTCAACTGATCCACTGGAGCCTGATATTTTGTTTTATGTTTTGTTTTGCTCTAATCTTTTTTAAAGTCTCATTTACCACCTTGAGTTGGGGAATGAAGGCAAAATGAAACAGCTAAAATAAATGTGATAGCTGAAGATTTCAAAGCCAATTATGTGAAGCCTTGTTCTGAATTTATAATAGTATTAGTAAACCCTTATAGCTATCTAGTACTGCAGGGCTAGATACTTTCCTATTTCTCATTTTAACCCCTATGACACCATACAATGAACACAGAAATGTTATGTCTATTATATAGACTGGAAATCTAAAATAATAGAGATTCTATGATTTCCCCTACAATGAACAGAGAACTGTTACATCTATTATACAGGCTGGAAATCTCAGATAATATTTCCCCTACAATACCTGAAAAGTAAGTGGTAAATTCAGAACCCAGAATCCAAAAATAGGAGAATATCTTGGTTAAGAGCACAGATTGGGATGGAGAGAACTCTGGGTTCATTACTTACTATTTGATGAGTTATGAAACTTCTATGATATCAAATATATATACTCTCTATTTGCATGAGTTATATAATTTTTCTAGGCCTGTTTCCACATCCATGCCTATACCATGGGTTATTCTGAGTAAATGAGTTGATATCTGTAAAATATTTTGCACAGAGCTGGCATAAAATGAGTTCATAGTGAGAATGTGGTATACCTCACTAAAGCAAAGTAAAAAAAAACTAGCAGTTTCAAATCACATAGTAATATTTTTAACAAATTATCCCGTTTCCCCTCTTCTGTTATTTACATTAAGAAAATCATTTTATGTTAGTACAAGTACCTAGCCCACCCCATTTCCCATTGAAACAAGTTTTGTAAAAGAATCTTAGGCACTTCGTGTTCCCTTAAGCACATAGCACCACAGGAGACACTGTGAAATAGACACTGTCTTCATGACTAAGTGCGTATCACCATTAGGAGTAGTTGTTGGTCATCTTGTGGACTTAGCACACATACCCAGGGCAAAAGAACAGAGGCTGTGGGGAAATGGGTGGAGAATGCTGATCAAGCTTCCACATCCATCTTTGGCTGTCTCGTGACCACCTCGGAGCCCTTGCATGTAACTAGATGTTGCTCATGAGAATCCAGTGGTCTAGACGCCTCACGAACACAGAGATCCAACAGTGCCCACAACATACCCTGTTGGTGATTCTTATTCTGCTTTACATTTCCCCAGTGAAGTACTGCATAGTGAATGTTGGCATCAAAGAGACTCACATCCCAGTCACAGTTTGACCACTCTCACCTGTGCCACCCTGTGTTCTCTGAGCCTTAGTTTCATTGTGTGAAAATTGTAGGTAATAGTCACTGTGAAAAATGTGTTGCTGTGGAGGTAAAAGATTATGATATATAGGACCAAATAATAACCGAGAAGTGCAGGGATTCTCTGTGATTGCAATAACCTTGTATCCAACCACTTTCCTCCTCTACCTCAGCATCCCCAACCCCAAAAGAACAAAAAAGTTCCAGAACTCAGGCAAGCATAGATTTTACAGAATATTTCATGAGGAGATAAAACAGAAGGTTATGAGGTAATTTTGCTCTAAATTCTACATTCTGCATTCCACCCTGCTGTACTGAGGTAACCTGAAATGACCACTGACCCCTAGATTCTTGACACAAACCTAGGGAGCCCACTGGCTTTTTGATGTCTTGACTGCTACTTTTCACAGTGTCTTTTTTTTAATGACCTTCATGCGGTTTCTGTTGCCTGGTATCCACCTTAACTGTGATTGGAATGTATAATTCTAAAATGTCTCCTATCTGCTGAATATATTCTGGGTTGATGAGATACAGTAGACAGAAAGTTCAGCTCTTGTGTTAGTCTTGAAAGAAAAAGAAAATTTCCTGTCTAGTTTCATTGTTGTAGTATCTGCATGCCAGTAGTTCATTTACCAGCACCTCTGACTTCCATTGCTTGTACTGGTTTAGTCAGGATCTCTAACAAAGCACAGTTGTCCCTGGACCCTCAAGAAAGGCCACTAGTCCTCTCACCAGATGGAATCCAGTGCCAGTTCCCTGTTTCTCAGTAGTGTGTGTGTGTGTGTGTGTGTGTGTGTGTGTGTGTG
>PVJS01026532.1:9745-27031 GCA_004027185.1 Glis glis
GAAGGAAGGAAGGAAGGAAGGAAGGAAGGAAGGAAGGAAGGAAGGAAACTGTAAAGAAAGGAGCAGAAGCCAGGCACGGTGGCGCACACCTGTAATCCCAGTACTTGGGAAGCTAAGACAGGAGAACTTGCTAAGTTGTTCAAGGCCAGCCTTGGCAACTTGGCAAGACGCTATCTCAAAATAAAAAATAAAGAGGGCTGGGATGCAGCTCAGTAATAGAATGCCCTTGAGTACAACCCCAAGTACTGGGGATAAAAAAAACCTAAATTAAAAGATCCTTCAGTCTTCACCCTCTGTCCCTCTACCACACCTGCGAGGGCGAGGAGACACGCTCCACAGTCCCATCAGCCCCAGGACTTCACAGCAGCTACCACTGTGACCACCACACCAGGAGAGGCGCGCCTGCCCTCCCCAGAGATGCAGGGGACAGACATGGGGTGAGAGGAGGACGGAGTGAAATATAGGAAAAGAGGAAGAGCAGATTTAAAAGGCAGCAAAGATAAACTTCAATTTTAGATTGATTTACTTTCAAGTCTGAGGGATTACGTGTTCAGGAGGAAGTTGAAAATTCAGACTTGACCTCAGGACTGGAGCAGCAGAGGCGAGTGAGGATGTTTATGAATCCTCCCAGGACGCCTAACAAGAGTTTTCTTCCCCTATTACTGAGGACCAATTCCCGTGGGTTTGCAAAGGCGGAGCCCAGAACGGGGTCCCAGAGCTGCTGCACTCCTCCCTCCACCCTGTACAATTCGAGGTAAAGCAGTTCTACTAGTTCACTCCTTGGGAGAATACAGAAGATATGAAAATAATGCGGAGGGCCGGACACAGGGTAAAGTCCACCTTTATGGGGCAGTGGAGGAGGAGCTAACGAATAAAACAAATGAGAACCAACAGTGCAAGTCCTGGACGCCAAAGGATTTAAGACTGAAGAAAACATGGGAATCCAAGTGTCTTGTCACGTGCTACACAGTTTAGGAAGGGTGCACTAAATGCACTAAAACCAGAGGGTTCCATGCTGCACAAGTCACGGGTCAGGTCACCCCCCAACGTCCTGTGGAAGCCAGGCAGGTGAGAGAGTGGGTGACATCTTCTGGGAAGACACAGGCTTGTTTCCTCCCGAAGCCCATGAAAATGTTAATAAATGGGCTTTTTGTTTGTTCGCTTTGCTTTTAAAATTTGTGCTGCTGGGACTGAACCCAAGGCTTTACGCAGCTAGGCAAGTGCTCTACCACTGAGCTATACCCTCAGTCCAAGGAGTTTTGTTTTTAAAAAAGCATATACCCACAGAGAAAATAATTATAAAGGGACAACCACATTTTCAAATTGGAAAACAGCAGTAGAAACTCAGTAAATCTACAAAAACCGAATTCGAAGCCAAAAATGAAGCAATTCGATTTGGATGACAAAGGCTGAGGACATGGCAGCGAAGGGGACCCTGGAAATGGCAAGGAGAGGTGTGTCAAAGGACCCACCTCAGCAGCAGTTAGTCCTCTCTAACTGGACTTATCCATTTTCTTTGTTTGGATCCCCACCACACCCATCCCCCCACCTCTCCAGTGAAGATCTCTCCTGCTGACCACTGCTGGAGAGGCCCAGGGGTGAAGCATCACAGTCTGACAGAAATGTGCCGCAACAAAATAACCTAAATGTATAGTATGAAAATTTGTTAAAAAGACAGTAGACTCCCAGATAACCTTTACCTATTTCAAATATCCTCCCTTGGAGAAAGCAGAGCTTTAGACTCCTGAGAAGGTAAACACAGAAGGTCTCTGTATCAGGGATGCCAGCCACGTTAAAAGAAGTTCATACTGCCAGGCGTGGCGGCGCACACCTGTAATCCCAGCACTTGAGAGGCTGAGACAGAAGGATCGCAGGTTCGAAGCCAGCCTCAGCACCTTAGTGAGGTTGTTGAGTAATTTAGTGAGACTCTGTTTCCAAATAATAAAACAAAAGGGGCTGGGGGTGTAGCTTGGAGGCAGAATGCCCCTGAGTTCAATCCCCAATAGCACAAAAAAAAAAAGAAGTCCATACTCAAATGTGGAGGGTGTGTTACACAAAAACATTGCATAATAATTAATGTTGAGGTACCACCCCACAGTCCTCATTCTTCTCTGAACTACCTGAACTCTGGCATCCAGGCTATTTATTGAAAGACCTTTCTTTGGAAAAAGAAAAAAAGCTACCAGCCTGAGAAGACCTAAAGGCACTGACAATCAGGGAGCCCCCAAAACAGACAGGTAAGACAAAGCACTCTCTGCCACGGGAGCTACATTCAAATACGAAGTCAAAAGCCCCCAAGCCCAAACTCATAAGCCAAATGCCAAGCAGCTTGCGTGGTCCGCTCTTAAATAAAAGACCACCAAGGGTCCCCACATGGAAAACCTCTATCACGAAACAGTCAAAACAACTTGAAGAAATCAAGACCAAGGAGGGAAAGGAAAAATCTTAAAGACAACCTTTAATATCCTCAGAGAAATAAGGAAAATTATTACATACATGAAACAAAACTCAAGTGTTAAAAAAAAGTAAAAGGAATATGCGAAACCCAAAGGCTCTCCAAAATAAAAAACAGGAGTTTTATTTAGGACTGTAGTCCTTCATAAGCCTGAGAAGTACTTCACGATCGAATCTGTATAACGTGTATGTGACTGGGGGGAAAAAGAAAAAGAAAACCAAAAGGAATGCACAAGAGCCGATGCTGTGGTACGACACGCACAAGCCTTGGCTGTGAAACCTTTTCAAAGAAAACACTCCATGTTGAAAGCAGGATGGGATGCGGGAAGATGAGGGCAGCCAAGGGAGGAGCATCTCAACACTGGTGGGCAGGAGAAGCCCGCGGAAAGGCAGAGACAGGCTGCAGGAGTATGGCGACACGACCAAGTCCATCAGACGGGCAGGACCTGGCATCTGGATGGAGAAGCACCTCTGACTGAGACAGAAAGCTGGAGAAGGGTCAGGCACACAGCACTGACTGTGGAGTCCTAACTGAGGGGGAAGGAACCTCAGGAAGGGGCTAGCAGGGAAAGAGGGGTAAGGGACCACAATTCCCAACAAAGGGCAGCCCTAGGGGAAACAAAGGAAAGGAGGAAAGACTTCCGGTCCCCAATGATTCCCTGGGTCTATTAGGCAACGGATGTGCATGTGGCCAGGGTGGGGCACTGAGGACGCAGATAATGAAGCTGTCTGTCTGTCTGTCTGTGGTGGGAGACAAGTGAATGAGTGCTAGGCATGGCCCAGGCGGTGCGATCCCACAGCGAAGGCAAAGTGAAGACAGGGTCTAATGGAGAAGCAGAGTGCACTAAAGCAGCTCGCGGCATGGCCAGAGCGGGGTGGCGAGGGACAGCAAGTGAGGGACTCGAGCTGTGCCTGACAGCAGGAGCGCGAGCAGCAGGGGATCCGGGAGGAATGGCAGGAACAAAAGAAAGGTTCTGAATGAAGCAAATAATAAAAACAACACAACATGAAGAAAATGCAGATCTTATCTCCTGGCCCTAAAATAGTCTCACAGATCTAAATGTGGCATCTTAGGGCAGGATCTAAGAGTTCCGAGGCACACTGAATGAGGTGCGAGGAATGGGAATGCAACAGAAAACTGCTACAGTAAGTGAAAATTGAATTATTACCAACCTTGACTGATCTGCAGTGTTTCTGCCATTACTGGGTCAATTTGCAGTCGGGATAACAATTGCCTCTGTTGAGTTCCTAGAATATAAATTTTAAAACTTCACTAAGCTTAAAGCACAAATACTAGTATTTGTTTCCCAGAAATTAATCTTTCTGAGTTCGTAATTAAAAGTCTCAAAACCTCAGAGCCAGGTGTGGCGGCCCACGCTTGTAATCCTAGTACTTGGCAGGCTGAGACG
Organism: Glis glis; assembly: GCA_004027185.1. Classification (NCBI taxonomy): domain Eukaryota; kingdom Metazoa; phylum Chordata; class Mammalia; order Rodentia; family Gliridae; genus Glis; species Glis glis. Next base: position 13,609 of record PVJS01026532.1, read on the forward strand.
GGAGGATCACAGGTTCACAGCCAGCCTCAGCAACATAGTGAGGCCCTCTGCAACCTAGTGAGACCCCATTTCAAAATAAAGAATAAAATGGGGCTGGGGGTGCAGCTCGGAGGTAGAATGCCCCTGGGTTCCATCCCCAGTACCACAAAAAATAAAAATAAGAAAATAAAACCTCAGCAATGCATTCTGGTAATATTTACAGACCACAAGACATAGTCCTGTACTGAGGACTATCCCAGGAATGAAGACACTGCAGAGCCTCCCTGTGAGGAGACTCGTTTCTTGGACTGGAAGTAAAGCCTGAGGGAGAAGGAAAGGTGAAAGGTAGAAGAGTCAAAAGGAGGCTCCTTGACAGCCAGAGGCCTCAGGAAACGGGCTGCAGCCAACTGCATGATGAACAGGGAATCCCAGGTTCCCTGGCTCTCACCACTGCTACTCCCTTCCCTACGCCAACCCCCGATCTCTGAATACTAAAACACACTGGAACTTTAAAAAACACTTCAGAGTTATCATGTCATGGAATTCCCCCAAAATAAATCATGGGCTTGGATGAATGTAAAAAAAAGAAATAAGGTTGGGCATGGTGGCGCACACTTGTAATCCCAGTACTTGGGAGGCTGAGACAGGAGGATCATAGGTTCGCGGCCAGCGTCAGCTACTTAGTGAGGACCTCTGCAACTTAGTGAGACCCTGTTTCAAAATAAAGAATAAAAAATAGTGCTGGGGGTGTAGCTTGGAGATAGAATGCCCCTGGGTTCAATCCTAAGTACCGCACACAGGAAAAGAAGTAAGTACAATGCTGGGAATTCTGCAACCTAGGCCCTGCATCAGAAAAACATGAAAACACAAGTCAACATGCCCATAACAATGTTTCAGTTGAACGAGATATCAAAGGACCATCCCATGAGATCACATCACCAAGTGATGTTAACTATCTCGGTTTACGTAATTATGCTCTATGTTTGCACAACAATGAAATTTCCGACTAAGGCATTTCTCAGACCATCCATGTTGTTAAATGGTACATGAAGATAACTGGGTCTCCAATGAAAAAAAAGGTACTCACCTAGGGTATTCATTACTCCTTAAAAGATTCAGATTAATTCTTAGTATTACTAACAGTCATACTTCCCAGAACAGTGGAGAACTGATTTTCTGTATCTTCATGAGCTGTGTGAGGATCTCATACCTTGTACCTCACACAGCACCTAGCAGTATTAGGCATCTACTTGCTCATTTAGAACAAAAGTGGCCGGGCATGGTGGCGCACGCTTGTAATCCCAGTACTTGGGAGGCTGAGACCAGAGGATCTGGGTTCGCAGCCAGCCTCAGCTACTTAGTGATGCCCTCTGCAACTTCGTGAGACCCGGTTTCAAAATAAAGGATAAAAAATAGGGCCAGGGGTGTAGCGCGGAGGTAGAACGCCCCTGGGTTCAATCCTCGGTACCGCAAAACAACAACAACAACAACAACAAAAAAAAAAAAAACACAAATCATGAGGAACAGACCTGAAACTCATATGTCATTTGATGAAGTTATATTCTGACATGTTATGAGTTACAAAAAGATTGCTCTCACAATCCAATCACCAGATTCAAATACTATACAACAGGTCTCATTAACATAAACTGTGAATAATAATTATACATTTTTAAATAATTTCACACAGATACTTGAAAGAGGACCTTTCTCACTTTTCAAGTTTTGCTTCCTCTCTACACTCTTCTATCTGTTCAAAATACCCTTTGAAGCCGGGTATGGTGGCGCACGCTTGTAATCCCAGTACTTGGGAGGCTGAGACCAGAGGGATCTGGGTTCTCGGCCAGCCTCAGCTACTTAGTGAGGCCCTCCGCAACTTAGTGAGACCCGGTTTCAAAATAAAGAATAAAAAATAGGGCTGGGGGTGTAGCTCAATCCCCAGTATCGCAAAAAAAAAAAAACAAAAGGTATGTGGAAAGACACACATGAAAGGATGAGGACCTAGAAAATATCAGTTTACCTTTCTCGATATTTCTAAGGAAGCCAATTATTTTTACATCAGTAGCCCTTGACTGTGATTCAAAATCTATTTGTTCTTGAAAATCTTCCAACTGTCTGTTGCATCCAGATGTTGATGCTGAATATTCATTCATTTTAACCTCCAAAGATGAAATTTTTGCTTCATTCTGTGATACTCTAACACTTAGATCAAAAAGATTTGCTTCAACTGTCAAAATTGCTGCTTTCATTCCTTTAATTTCATTGATATCACTTGATATTTTCCTTAAAAGGTAGGAAATGTTGTCTAGCTCATTTTGTGAACAAGAGGAACTTGTTACAGAACCTAAATCTACTGGTTCTGGTGAGAGGAAAATTGGTAGAGATGGTGACGGAAACCTCGAAGACATTTTCGAAAAAATTCTCTTAATATCTGGTAATTTTTCCTTCACAGCTCATTAAATTGTCTCATCGAAAGTAAAAGCAGTGATCAATGTTGTTACCTTAATATGTATTAAGAGTAACAGTTTAAAACCTGTAACTGAAAAAATAAGGTTGTACATTTCAAGAACCAGAACTCAAAATAAATTTGAAAATGCTAAACACACCAGACCAGTTTTCACTACAACCAAGAAGCCCCGATACACAGCCACTTGTACCCTGCAAGTCCTCCTTATAGGTCCTCTCCTAACAAACCCTATTATTACATACAAAACAATCCTGGCTTCTGATTGGCTCAAAGCAGACATGTGACACACAAAGAATTTCCTATTATTTACTTCATAATGATGGGAACACTTAAGAGCTGCACCATAAAGTAAGCAATAAAACATTAAGTACTTTGTTGTTCAACATGATACAGAATGTACTTTTCCCATTTTGTCTATTATACCACAATTTCTAAGCTTCATACTTTTTGGTTTTTTGGTTGTTTTTGTGTGTGTGTGTTTGCTACTGGGGATTGAGAACCTAGGGCCCTGCACATGTTAGGCCTCCCAAATACCTGGGAATACAGGTGTGCGCTGAGGCACCCAGCCTTCAGGTGACTTGTGAATTGTTTCATTGTATCTTAAGATACACCCCTGGATATAGATAAATCTCTTTTAAAAGATTGCCAGGCATGGAGGTACACACCTGTGATCTCAGTACTTGGGAGGCAAGACAGGAGAATCATAGGTTTGAGGCCAGCTTCAGCAACTTAGGGAGACTATGTTTCAAAATAAAAAATAAAATAGGGCTAGGAGTGAAGCTTAGAGGTAGAATGCCCTGGATTTACTCCTGGTGCCCCCCCGAAAGTATATATACATATATATGGTAATAATGGACCCAACTACACTAATACAGTATGGTCTGAATTTAAGGATAGGGAAATAACTGCTGTGTTTTGATACTAGACCATTGTTAGATGTGTGATTTGTAGGTATTTTCTCCCATTCTCTGGATGTCGTTTTACTTTTCTGATTGTATCCTTTGAAACATAGGTTTTAATTTAGATGATATCCAATTTTTTTTTTAATGGAGCTGGGGACTGAACCCGGGGGCATTCTACCTGAGCTACACCCCCAGCCCTATTTTTTTATTCTTTATTTTGAAACAGGGTCTCAGGAAGTAGCTGAGGCTGGCTAAGAACCTGTGATCCTCCTGTCTCAGCCTCCCAAGTACCAGGATTACAAGCATGCGCCACTATGACCGGCTCCAATTTATTTTTTTGTTTTGCTGCTTGTGCTTTTCCTTATTAAACCATTCCTTAAACCAAGGTTATGTAGATTTACAATTTTTTTTTCTTGAATTTTTATTGTCTTAGCTTTTAAACTTAAGTCTTAGATCCATTTGGAGTTAACTTTTGTACAAAGTATCAAGTAAGGGCCCAACTTCATTCTTTTGAGTGTGGACATCCATTTGTCCCAGTATCATCATTAAAGAGACTATCTTTCTTCACTGAATTATCTTAGTGCCCTTGCCGAAAGTCAACTGATCACAAAGGTATGGGTTTGATCATAAAGGTATGGGTTTATTTCTGGACTCACAATACTGTTACATTGGTATATATGTTTAACCTTATGTCAACACCACAGTTTTGATTACTATAGTTTTGTATTAAGTTTTGAAATCCAGAAACATAATACAGCATTATTCTTTTTCAATAATTTTGGCTATTCTAATAGGACCCTTTATATTTACATATGAATTTTAGGATTGGTTTCCCCATTTCTACAAAAAAGCCAGCTGGATTTCATAAGACATTGAGTTGACACTATTGATTATCTTGGGGACTATTGCTATGTTAACAATATTAAAAGTTTTCCAATTCCTGCTAGGTGTGGTGGCACATGCCTGTAATCCCAGTACTTGGGAGGCTGAGACATGAGGATTGCAGGTTCAAGACCAGCCTTAGCAAGTAGTGAGACACTCATCAACCTAGCGAGACCCTGTTTCAAAATAAAACTAAGAAATAGGGCTGGGGGTGTAGCTCAGAGGTACAGAATGCCCCTGGGTTCAATCCCCAGTACCACACACACACACACACAAAAAAAAAATAGATAAAAAATAAAAGTTTCCCAATTCACTAACATGGAAAAATCTTTCCATAACCTTAGTTTGAGAAAAGTTGTTTTCACTTTGGTTTACTCTGCAAGCAACATATAAGCTACACAACTTAGAACGATGTAAATAGGTACATTACTCACCCCAACCTCTTCAAGACTTCTTATAAAGAATTATAGCCTCTGGTTTCCCAAATAGCTATTGCTCACAATAACAGAACAAAGAAAAAGCTAACTGCTGGAATTTATATAACAATCTTTATTCATTTCTCCACATTATCTATAAATTAATTCTTAAAATTTTGGAGTCATACAGAATTTCTTAAGGGTACTAGCTGACAATGACATCTACAGTCAACATTAAGAACACCACAAACACCACACCTTTGGTGAAGCACCGCCTGCACACGAGTTGGTCACTAGAGGGCAGCACACCACCTTGATGAGAAAAGCAGGACCTTGGTCCAAAGGAGGGATGAGCCATAAAGAAACAAGGGCACCTAAAAAAGCCCAGCTGGTGTTTCCTGTTACCCACTGTGCAATAAGTAAAAGTCCTTCCACTATAAATATCTATAGGCAAAAAGGTTTGCATATCTTAACATTTACTCCTCGCAGTGACAGGCAGGTAGGTAAAGCCGTTACCCTTATTCACGGGGTTGGAAATTGAAGCATAGAAAAGTCAGCATCAGTTAGTAGTGGCGGGGCGGGGATCAATACCCTAGGCACTCTGCCTCTTGAGTCCTATTCACAACCACTATGTGCCTCTCTCCAGGACACAATAAATGGAACATGTCACAGAGGACTACATGTGCTGTAATTCGTTATCTTATAGGTACATGTACGTATGTGTGCGGATAATATACATACAACTCCACTTTATACATCAAGGGAACACAAGTTCACATAATAAAAAAGGCCTAGAAGACTACAAAAACTTCTAACTGCAGTGCTTACCTCCAAGGAGGGCAGCAAGCAGAATGAAGGGGGAAAGGTTCCTTGTTCTTCTGAATATAAAAACTCTAAGTCTCTTTCACAGTGCTTCCAGTCCAAGATGATATATAAAGAGTACAGACTTATAATGATTCAACTTCTGATTTTTCAACTTTACAGTGGTGTGAAAGCAATACTCACCCAGTAAAAACCCTACCTTGAGCCGGGTGTGGGTGTGCACACTTGTAATCCCAGCACTTGGGAGGCTGAGACAGGAGGATCACAGGTTCACAGCCAGCCTCAGCTACTTAGTGAGGCCCTCCACAACTTAGTGAGACCCAGTTTCAAAATAAAGAATAAAAAATAGGTCTGGGGGTGTAGCTCAGAGGTAGAATGCCCCTGGGTTCGATCCCCAGTACCGCAAAAAAAAAAACCTACCTTGAGCTGGGCGTGGTGGCGCACGCTTGTAATCCCAGTACTTTGGGAGGCGGAGACCGGAGGATCGGGTTCGAGGCCAGCCTCAGCTCGCGCATGCAAGCGTTCTCTCTCCTTCCCTCCCTCCCTGTCTCTCTCTCTCTCCCTCTCCCTCCCTCTCTCTCTTTCTCTCTCCCTCCCTGCCTCTCTCTCTCTCTCTACTTAGAGAGGCTTCCGCAACTTCGTGAGACCCGGTTTCAAAATAAAGTATAAAAAATAGGGCCAGGGGCATAGCACAGAGGTAGAACGCCCCTGCGTTCAATCCCTGGTACCGCAAAAAAAAAAAAACCTACCTTGAATTTTGACCTTTTCCTGGGCTAGTGATGTGTGGTCTGACACACTCTTCTGTTGCTGGGCAGTGGCAGTGAGCCACAGATCCCAGTAAGTGACCAATACTATACTCTACAATCTGCTATATTCAATAAATTACATGATACTCAGCACTTCTAGTCTGCATTTTCAACTGGTATTTTCCACTTATGATGGGTTATTGGGACATAAAAACATCACGAATCTAGGATCATCAGTATATGGTACAGTACCTCCTGGAGAATCCAAGAAATGAAGTAACTTAAAAAGAGCTATATGTTAAAAAGAGCTATATGGCCGGGTGTGGTGGCACACGCTTGTAATCCCAGTACTTTGGGAAGCAGAGACCGGAGGATCCAGGTTCGCGGCCAGCCTCAGCTCTCTCTCTCTCTCTCTCTCTACCTAGTGAGGCCCTCCGCAACTTCATGAGACCCAGTTTCAAAATAAAGTATAAAAAAATAGGGCCAGGGGCGTAGCATGGAGGTAGAACGCCCCTGGGTTCAATCCCCGGTACCACACACAAAAAAAGGATTTAACATATAGCTCTAATTTCAAATTATTCACTGAGGTACAAAAAGAAAATATCAAAGCTTCTATTATATTGGAAATATTTACGCCTCTATCCCATCATCCTTGTATTTTTATTTTTGTGTTTCTCAACATATCTACCATAGATCACCAAATCTAATGGCTTGCTGCCCCCTTTTCAAAAGAAAAATTACACAGTGCCCCCCTGGGCACTTCCACCACCCCGTTAGAATTGCATGGTTAAAAATATGTGGATCAGTGAATTTTTTTTTTTTTTTGGTGGTTCTGGGGATTGAACCCAGAGGCATTCTACCTCCAAGCTACACCACCAGACCTATTTTATTTTTTATTTGTAAACAAGGTCTCACTAGGTTGTTGAGAGCCTCACTAAATTGCTGAGACTGGTTTCGAACCTGCGATCCTCCTGTCTCATCTTCCCAAGTACTGGGATTACAGGCATGTGCCACCACACCCGGCGAGGATCCCTGGTTTAGAGATGGAGATTAGGTAAGGGATCATGGCAGGTAAGAATTCAACAACCTCCAGAAAATGGAAACTATATGGACAAATACTGGCTATAGGGCAGAGCACAGAAAGCCACAAATAGGCACTCTGGGGAGAGAGACCTCAAGAGCCCAAAAATTAACATAAAAATAATATTTCCATGTTGTTATGTAAAGACCTGATCTGTATAAAAATACTTCAAGTAGCAGCTGGGGGTGTAGCTCAGTGGTAGTGCAACTGAGTAGCATACATGAGGCCCCAGGTTCAGTCTACAGTATTGCAAACAAAACCAAACCAAACCCTGGATTACAAAGACATTGTTTTCACATATTTGCTGGTGAAAAAGACTGGAGAGAAATAAGATTTTAGATAGGAGATTAGGCAGTGTGAAGACGAGGGGCAGGGAAGGGTCATGGAACATTTGAGTGAGCGAGAGGGCAAAAGCATCTCAGAGGTGCACTTCAAGCCAGAGGGGAGAGGGAGAGGGAAGACCCTGACACACTTGGCATGCAACAGGGAGCCACCAGAGGGTTCTGAGCAGGGAGCAGTGTGATCTCAGTTAAAAAGGATCACTCTGAAGCCAGGTGTGGTGGTGCACGCTTGTAATCTCAGTACTTGGGAGGCTGAGACAGGAGGATCCCAGGTTCAAGGGCAGTCTTAGCAACTTAGCGAGACCTTGTTTCAAAATAAAAAATAAAAGCCGGGCATGGTGGTGCACGCTTGTAATCCCAGTATTTGGGAGGCTGAGACAGGAGGATAGCAGGTTTGAGGAGAGCCTCAGCAATTTAGTGAGGGTCTCAGCAACCTAGTGATACCCTGTTTCCAAATAAGAAATAAAACCGGTCTGGGGATGTAGCTCAGAGGTAGAATGCCTCTGGGTTCAATCCCCAGTACCAAAACCAAAAAATAAAACAAAAAAACAGTATCACTCTGCTGTGGGATAAACCGAAGGACGGCAAGTTTGCAAGCAGACAGACTATAAGAACAGTATTCCAATAACCAAGGCCAATCATGACAGTGGCTTAAGACTAGTACAGCAGAGGTAGGAGTGACAGTGATGAATTCTGTACATCCTGAAGGTAAAGGCAGACAGCTGGGAGAAGGGATGGGGGTAAAGGAAGAGAGGAAATCAGAAGGAAGGAAGGAAGAACAGCCCTAAGCTAGAAAGAAAGAAAGAACAGGAGATTTCTGGCCTGAGGAGCTGAACAGATGAAATTACCATTAACTAAAATCAGGAAGACTGCAGGAAGAACAGACTGGAGAAGAAAATCGGTAGACAGGTTTTGGACAAGTTTCCAGTGATTTATCACATATCCAAGAAGAAATGGAAAGCAAGAAGTTGGATAGGAATTAGGGATTCAGGGCCCTGGTCCAGGCTGGAGATATTTAAAGCTTTAAATCCCATGAAACAGAGGGCACCCAACTGTGAGCGATCAGAGCAATGAGCCAGGACCAAGAGGAATGTGAAGCAGAGCACAAGGTTTGTGAGTGGCACCGCCATAGACAGACATGCCAAGAAAAATTAACACTGTATTCAGAAAGGGTTCCCTCCCTCCCTTCTTTCCTTCGGTACTGGGTACTGACAAGCTCCAGCCCCAGCCCTTTTTATTTTTTATTCTGAAACAAGGTCTCACTAACTTGCTGAGGGCCTCCCTAAGGTGGAGAGGCTGGGCTTGAACTTGTGATCCTCCCATCTCAGCCTCCCAAGTATTGGGATTACAGGTTATGCCACCACACCTGGCTGGGTTCTTTTCTTTAAAAAGTAGGAAAATTAAGTTCAGACAAAAGTGGGAATGTGTAATCACACCAAGAGGCTACCACTGGAAACTGCTCCACAACTGCAAAGCCAACTGCAGTTCCTTATCAGTTTCATTTAAAAATAAACCTGAGCCGGGCGTGGAGGCGCAGGCTTGTAATCCTAGTACTTTGGGAGGCAGAGACTGGAGGATCCCGGTTCGCGCCAGTCTCAGCTCTCTGTCTCTGTCTCTGTCCACACCCCCCCCCCCCCCCCCCCCCCCCCCCCCCCCCCCCCGTCTCTGTCTCTCTCTCTGCCTAGTGAGGCCCTCCGCAACTACTTGAGACCCGGTTTCAAAATAAAGCATAAAAAAATAGGGCCGAGGGTGTAGTGCGGAGGTAGAACGCCCCTGGGTTCAATCCCCGGTACCGCAAATAAATAAATAAATAAATAAATAAATAAATAAATAAATAAATATAAAAATAAACCTGCCTCAGCCAGGTGCAGTGGTGCAGCCCAAAATCCAGGAGGACCTCAGGTTCGAGGTCAGCCTCAGCAACCTACTGAGACCATTTCAAAATAAAAAATAAAAAGTGCTGGAGATGGAGTCTGTGGGTAGAAGGCCCCTTGGTTCAATTCCCAGTACCAACTAATTAATTAACTAATTAATGCTGGGGGTGTAGCTTAGAGGTAGAATGCCCCTGGGTCCAATTCCCAGTACCAAAAAAATAAATAAATGAATAAAAATAAAAGCAAGGTCACCTAGAGTAAACTGAGCCCTATTAACAACTACCGGAAAGTCTTTGTACCATATTTTCTTAAATTAAAATCACTACCTGTAGACACTGTTAAAGTGATCCTGAAAATAAAAAGGCAAGAAAAAAACAACATCTAGCTCTGAAAAACAAATTAATTAAAAAAGAAAAGTGGGGATGGGGATGTAGCTCATTAGTAGATCAATTGCCTAGCATGTGTGAGCCCTGGGTTTAATCCCTAGCACTGCCCCCCCCAAAAAAAGACTAAAACCAAAAAGAGTCCTTTAAAAAGAAAAGAAATTCAGCCTGGCATGGTAGCATATGCTTAATAATCCCAGTACTTGGGAGGCTGAGACAGGAGGATCGCAGGTTCGAGGACATCCTCAGCAAGTAATGAGACTCATCAACCCAGCGAGACCCTGTTTCAAAAAATAAAAATAAAATAGGGCTAGAGCCATAGCTCAGAGGTAGAATGCCCCTGGGTTCAACCCCTAGTACCACAGAAGGAAGGAAGGACCTCTAATTACAATCTTCAAATTGAGATAAGACACGCTGAAAAGAAAAAATAGTTTAAGACCCCCAAAACAAAAGATACACCAGACATGGTGGTGTACGCTTGTAATTCCAGTACTTGGGAGGCTGAGACAGGAGGATTACAGGTTCACTGCCAGTCTCAGCAACTTAGTGAGGTTCTCGGCAACTTAGACCCTGTTTCAAAATAAAAAATAAAATAGGTCTGGGGATGTAGCAGGGAGATAGAAGGTCCCTGGGTTCCATCCCCAGTACCAAAAAAAAAAAAAAAAGATGCTATGAAAAACAGAGAACAAGTTTGCAGAATAAGAAAGTATTTTCCCATAAATAAAGTTTGATAAGGTAAAATTGAGGGTGCAGACAGTCCCTGGCTTATCCTGCCGTGGTGGAAAGGCAATACACACTCAACAGAAACCACACTTTGAACTCTTCCTGGGCTGCAAAATGCAGCGTGGTGCTGTCTCTGGAGCTGCAGCTCCCAGTCAGCCACGCAATCACAAGAGTCAAACGACACTTACTCTACAGAGCATGGTGTTGTGAGGCTAAGACGGTAGCTTAGGTGTATGCAATGCACTTTCAACTTTCACTATTTTCAATTTACTATGGACTTATAGAACTATAACCCCAATATAAATCAAGGAGCATCTGTAAAGTCAAGGAAGTATTCAACACAGAATAACAAGACCAAGTAAAAAATGAGAAGCCAGGCAAGATGGCACACACCTGTAATCCCAGTACTTAGGAGGCTGAGACTGGAGGAAGAAGCAATGAAAACAGAAGAGGAAGATTTTAAAGAAATAATGCAAGACTTTCCCATACAGCAGGTTGTGGCGGCACACTCCTGTAATCCCAACTACTCATAAGACTGAGGCAGAAGGATCACAGGTTTGAGGCTAGCCTGGGCAACTTAGCCAGACCCCATGTCAAAATAAACTAAAAGGGACTGGGAATGAAGCTCAATGCTTGCCTAGCATGTGCAAGGCCCTGGGTTCAATCTCTAATAAGGCAAAAATTCCCACACGGAAGGAAATGAATTTTTAAATTTAAAGGGTGCACTGGCCAGGTGTGGTGGTGCACGCCTGTATCTCAGTACTTGGGAGGCTGAGACAGGAGGATCACAGGTTCAAGGCCAACTCAGCAACTCAGTGAGACTCTTAGCAACTAAGCAAAACCCTGTTTTAAAATAAAAATAAAAAGTGCTGGGGGCATAGCTTGGAGGTAGAACAACTGACTGGGTTCAATCCCTGGTATAAAAAAAAAAAAGTGCACAGTATCCATCCAGTCCTAAAGTGACTGGCTACCTAGCATATAAACATATCACAATAAAATTTTAAGAACACAGAGAAAATCCTAAAAATTTCCAGAAAAAAAAAAACACCCAAGTATTAGCTGGGTACAGTGGCATGTACCTATAATTCCAGCTACTTGAGAGGCTAAGGCAGAAGGACTGCATAAGCCCAGGAGTAAGAGGTCAGCCTGAGCAACATGGCCAAACCCCATCTCAAAAACAAAAACAAAACAAAACAAAAACACCCCAAGTATTTTACAATGAAATAAAATCAGATGAGCAAGAGTGTCTCATTATGAACACTGGAAGTCTCAATACAATGAAACCATGTCTTCAGAGTTTTGAGGACAATGTATTCAACTTAGAATTTTGTACAAAGCCAAGCTACCAATCAACCAAACAAGTACGAGATTTCTAGGTACTAAGAAAATTTAGCAGGCATGGTAATACACACCTGTAATCCCAGTACTTGAGAGGCTGAGACAGGAGGATCGCAGGTTTAAGGACAGCCTTAGCAGTGCAGTGAGACTCTCAGCAAACTAGCAAGACCCTCTTTCAAATAAAAAAAATAAAAAAGGGCTAAGGGGTATAACTCAGAGACAGACTGCCCCTAGGCTCAATCTCCATTACCAAAAAAAAAAAAAGAAAGAAAATTGGACTTCCATGTCTCTACATAGCTGGGCATGGTGGTGCACACACCTATAATTCCGGTAGATGGGAAGCTGAGACAGGATTGTTCGTTTGAGGCCAGCCTCAGCAACTTAGCAAGACCCTGTTTCAAAATAAAAAAATAAAAAGGGCTAGAGGTATAACTTGAAGGTAGAATGCTCCTGGGTTCAATCCAAAGTACCAAAAAAAAAAAAGAAATTTCTTCATGATAAAGTTTCTTAAGAACTACAAAATGGAGGAATGCACTGAGAAGACAAAGTCAGATTCAGGATGTGGGAACACACTCAGGGGAGAATGACAGCCTTAAGATAGCCTGAAGAGCAAGATTAAAAGGAGAGAGAAGCCAGGCATGGTGGTGCACACTTGTAACCCCAATACTGGGGAGGCTGAGACTAGAGGATCTGGGTTCACGGTCAGCCTCAGCTACTTAGTGAGGCCTCCGCGATTTAGTGAGACCCTGTTTCAAGTTAAAGAAGAAAATAAGGCTGGGGGTGTAGCTCAGAGGTAGAATGCCCCTGGGTTCCATTCCCAGTACCACACACACAAAAAAAAAGATAAAAATGATGATTTCTAGCCAGGTATGGTGACGCATGCTTGTAATCCCAGTACTTGGGAGGCTGAGACAGGAGGATTGCAGGTTCGCAGCCAGCCTCAGCTACTTCGTGGAGGCCCTCTGCAACTTAGTGAGACGCTGTTTCAAAATAAAGAATAAAAAAAGTAGAGCTGGGGGTGTAGCTTGGAGGTAGAATGCCCCTGGGTTCAATCCCCAGTACCGCAAAAAAAAAATCTAAATAAAAATAAAAATAAAAATAAAAATAAAAATAAAAATAAATGATGATTTCTAGCCAGGTGCAGTGGTACACGCCTGTAATTCCAGTACTTGGGAGGTTAAAACAGGAGGATCACAGCTTCACAGCCAGCCTCAGCAACTTAGTGAGGCCCTGTTTCAAAATAAAAGAATTAAAGAGGGCTTATAACTCAGAGGTAGAATGCCCTTGGGTTCCATCCCCAGTACCACAAAAATAAATAAATAAATAAATAAATATAAAATGATGACTTCTGAGGAATGGAACTAGTGTGGAACGTAATAAAGCAAGGAATGTCGCTTCTTTTTTTTTTTTTTTTTTGCGGTACCAGGGATTGAACCCAGGGGCGTTCTACCTCCGCACTACACCTCCGG
>PVJS01026533.1:0-26933 GCA_004027185.1 Glis glis
CAGGGGCTTTCTACCTCCGAGCTACATCACCGGCCCTATTTTTTATACTTTATTTTGAAACTGGGTCTCACGAAGTTGCAGAGGCCTCACTAAGTAGCTAAGGCTGGCCATGAACCCGGATCCTCCGGTCTCCACCTCCCAAGTACTGGGATTACAAGCGAGCACCACCACGCCTGGCAAAACTTGAGTATTATTTTGAATTGTTTAAAATTTATCTTACATTTTTATAAAAGTCTAAGTACTTTGGATAATAAATGAAAATACAGTGCAAATCAAATATTTAAAAGCTAAACCACAAAAAATATGAAACTCCTAAAATCCAAATATCATTAAAGAACTAAAGAATTCATTATGACAGAATAAAGAACTCATAGTTTATAATATGTTAAATAATTAAGTGGCAAATGAGCATTTTAATATAGAAATTTTCCCTAATCTACAGGTCTTATGTCTACAAACCATAGCCACTTCAGTCTCCCTGATTTCCAGTCTGGGCCAGCATAATTAATATACTCCACTTGGGATATTTTTTCTTCTAATGTAGATCAAGAAGTGCTTTCAGGCAGAAGGTCAAGATGATTTTAGGTATTACCATCTTTATTTCCTTTCTTCCATGGTTAATATTCCTTTTCTGCTTTTTAGTGTCTGAAAGTATTGTTTAGTTTCCTAGTTATTCATGGTATGTGGGCTAGTACAATCATGATGATTTCATCAAGGCTGGCACAGAAAGTTCGTCATTTACTTTTAAAAGTGGCATGATAAAAATATCTTGGCCCCGATTAAATATTAAGACGTTAGAAACATCATTGCTTTTTTCTTTGTACTCGTATTGTTTACTATGCTAACTGACATATGGTTGTCCCTCACTATACATTTATTGAATGAATTAGTAAAAATATTCACTGAAATGTTAGGAGAAAAATGCTGAAGTTCCTCACCAGAGAAGCAGCTGATGCTTTGATGAACCAGTAATGACAAAAGCAATTCGGGTTCATGTACCATTTTGCCCATAGGAAATGAAAAACGTTTTATGAGAGATTGATATATATTCAAATTCTTAAATGGATGCAAACATAGACGATATGCTTTTGTGGACTAACAGACAAATTAGGAAGGTTAAAAAATTATTTTGCTTTAATAAGCAAAGAAGTCTTAGGAAGAATTTATATGACATCAATTATTTTGATAAGGAATATTGACCATCTCATGATATGTGAGTTGTTGATCTAAACGTTGGATAAGTCTAGGGATCTTAGAGAAACTCTTTAATTTACTCAACCCTGAATAGTAATTGAAATTTACACATTTAATCTAAAGGGAGCAGAAATGACTCAGATGCTATCATTTTGATATGCCAATGTTTTATACAGCCAGAATTGCTTCCGATGAACTTACAGTGTTCTTATGTTTCATTGAGAACATTGGTCTTCCCTGGTTGATCCTATCCTGTACAGGAGTATTAGTTTGCTAAGATTGACCATTTGACCCTAAGGAATCTGGCAAACTCTCTTTAGAGTGTGCTTCTAAGGCTGCTGTCAACAATCGGACATTTGGCTATTGTTATAGAAACCATTGCTAATTTCTATTCAAATTAATTTTTGAAACCCATAATGATGGCCTGTTTTGTTCTTTTTCAGTCTCCAATTATGGATTGTTCTTAAGTGTTTGACCAAAGCATGGTAGGAAATGAAAACTTAATTTTACTTAGGATAAATTTATAATAAATATCTCCTATTAAGAAAATAGTCTATTTCACCAGGCGTGGTGGTACACGCTTGTAATCCCAGTACTTGGGAGGCTGAGACTGGAGGGTCCAGGTTCGCGGCCTGCCTCAGCTACTTAGTGAGGCCCTCCACAACTTAGTAAGACCCTGTTTCCAAATAAAGAATAAAAAATTGGGCTGGGGGTGTAACTCGGAGGTAGAATGACTCTGGGTGCAATCCCCAGTACCGCAAAAAAAAAAAAAAATAGTCTAAGAAAAGTCATGAAACTCAACTAGTAAATGAATTATAAAGGAAATTCCTATAATCAAGGATTTCAGTAAGTCTTCTATTATAAATTTAGTTCCTGCAGGAGGCATACCATTTAGGACATTAAAGCCATTAAGATTTAAGACATATACTTTCAAGTTTTGATGCAAAACTAAAGGTGAGGCATGTCATTTGAATAAAAGAAGACGAAAAGATGTTTAAGTTAGCCTGATCTAAACCTGTTCTTTGGAATGAATTTACCATCTTCATTATTTCTTTTATGTTGTCCATGATTTTTGTACATTTTTATAAAATCACAGAACTATAAACTTAAATATATATATATATATATATTTAAGTTTATATATATATATATATTAATTATATATATATAAAAAATATATATATAAATATTTAAGTTTATATATATATATATAATATATATATATATATATAATATGCAGTATACATTCCCATTCAGGTTTTTTCTTAAAACTGAAGATTATTGGGCCATAATTTAGTTGACCAACAGTGGTCTCAATAATCTGATATTTTAGAAGAAAAACTCAGATTATAAGAACTAATGTAATTCAATTTCTCATTTTACTTATAATGAAATTGAGATTCAGAATCGTCAAGTAATTCACTTAAGTTTCTAAAAAATTTGTCACAAATAATGAAATCAATATTAGTTCCTTGTCAGAAGAATAGTTTGCAAATGTTTTCTCCCACTCTCCAGAGATGGTCTCTTCACTCTGTTTATTGTTTCCTTTAATGTGCAGATGTTTCTTAACTTGATTTAATCTCATTTGTCTGTTTTTGTTTCTGTTGACTGTGCCTTTAGGTCTTATACAAAAAACTCTTTGCCTCTACCAATACCTTGAAATGTTGTCCCTAAGTTTATGCCAGTAGTTTCAAATTTTCAGGTCTTATCTTTAGGTCTTATAGGAAACATGGTTCAGTCTTCATGTGAATATTCGGGTTTGCCAGCACTATTTATTGAAGAATCTCCCCAATGTATATTCTTGATGCATTTGCCAAAAACCAGTTAGGCAGTATCTAGATGCATTTTGGGGTTCTCTCTATTCTTTACCATTGGTTTATGTATTGATTTTTATGTCAGTGCCATGCTGTTTTTGGTTTTGGTAGCTTTGTAGTATGTTTTGAAGTCAGGTATTGTGAGACCTATGGTCACATTCCTTTTTCTCAGGATTACTTTGGATATTTCAGAGTCTTTTATTATTTCATGCGAATTTTACGATTGTTTTATCTACTTATGAGAAGAACATCAATGGTATTTTTATGGGCACTTCATTAAATCCTCAGATTGCCTTAGTTAGCATGTACTTTTTAATGATACTAATTTTTCCTATCCATGAACATTGAATATCTACATTATAGTTTGTCTTTCTAAATTTATATAATCAGTGGTTCATAATATTTTTGTAGAGATCTATTACTTTGATTATTTCATATCTTGCCTTTAGTGGATATTTTAGGTTTTACCTGAATGTAAAATCTTATCATCTGCAAGCAAATTATTTGATTTCTTCCATTCTAATTTTGATGTCCTTTTATAAATTTATCTTGCCCAATTGCCCTGGCTAAAATTTCTAGTAATATGTTGAATAAGAGTAATGAAACTAGATATCCTGATATTGTGTCTCAGGTCTTAGTGGAAATGCTTTCCAGTTTTTGCCTGTTTATTACAATGTTGGCTATGACTTTGTCATATATAACCTTTATTGCATTGATGTATGTTTCTTCTATCCACAATTTGTTCAGTGAAATTATTCAGGCACAGAATGACAATTGTTCTTACTCATTTGTGAAAGCTAAAATAGTTGATCTCATTGAAGTAGAGAGTAAAATAGTGCTCACAAGAGGTTAGAAAGGATAGAGAAGAGGATATAAAGAGCATGGCTAATGGGCACCAAAGTATAGTTAAACAGGAGGAGTTCTGGTGTTCACAGTAAGGAAAGTATAGTCTATAACAATGTTGTATATTTCAAAATAACTAGAAAAGAAGGTTCCCACTGCATAGAAATGATAAATATTTGAGAAGATAGAAATGTTTATTACCCTGATTTAATCATTAAATATTGTGTACATATATTGAATATGCCCAAATATTAGAAGTCAAATTAAAAAAAAAAACATAGCCAGGCATGGTGGTGCACGCTTGTAATTCCAGTACTTGGGAGGCTGAGACTGGAGGATCCGGGTTCGCGGCCAGCCTCAGCTACTTAGTGAGGCCCTCTGCAACTTAGTGAGACCCTGTTTCAAACTAAAGAATAAAAAAAATAGGTCTGGGGGTGTAGCTCGGAGGTAAAATTCCCCTGGGTTCAATTTCCAGTACCCCCAAGAAAATTATAATTAAAAACAGTGTTGAATGCTGTTTTTCACTGTAGAGATTTTCATACTACTTTATAATAATTTCTTCTCAAAGTAAAAACATAGCTTGTATTTAATAAACAGCAGAGATCCTTTTTTAGTTTCTGTCTTAAATGTATTTCCTATTTAGCTTCATATTTTTGTGTTTATGTGTAGGAGATCACACCTACGCCAATGCTATTATTTCACATCTATCTTCCAAATCAATATGTTTAGTCCAGTTCCACCTCCAGAATTCTAGAATCACATATACAATTCCTTAATACGTTTATGTTATATACCTTCAAACACAATACAAATAATTTCAACTCTTCATTCATATGCACCAAACCTCAGCTACCATTTTGCCTCCTTCAGGACACAGCATCATCAGCACATGTAGCTATAGTGATCCAGGAGAAGGGTTGATTCTATGAAGGGTTTAGAGGACTTCCCAGGGTGGAAGACTGAGGAACACAATTCAATACTGGTGGGGGGCTTGGTTTACAGGACAGAAAAGAATTTCAGCATAAGCCATTCAGAGACATAGAGCTTTACTTAGAAAAGCAGGAAACACACATTCTAGGAAGAATGAGAAGCATGTCCAGAGTGTGAGGTACATTTTGGGGGGTTTATGGCTTTTCTTTTAAAGGTAACTTGGTGAAAATGGGTATGGGGAGGTATATGAGGATGGGTTCAGTCTGGTCATCACAAGCCAGTTTATGGTGATCTGGTCAAAGTCCCTTAAATTATAGGTGTCTCAAGATATCATATCTGGCTTGTTAACAGTGCACAAGATATGAGTTTTTTGGTTAACTTTAAGATTTACAGATTTCCCAGTAATTTTCAAGAGACAAGCCCGGGAAAGAGTAAATTTTAGCACCAGGCATTGATATTAAAGTTATATTTTACTTCTTAACTTTCTATTTCCTTTCCACCTATTCTTTTATTTCTTCTATCCTGCCTCAGTAGAGAATTTAAGTACTTTGCACAGAGACAATGGGAACGATGCCTGAACAGTATCTCTGCAGTCAGAAGACCCCACCCATTGCAGGCTCCAGGGTGTGACCATGGAAACCTGTTGGAAAGAGCTCTTTGAAAAGAGGCCCTGAAGGTGTCCTGCTTGCATGAAGCAAACTAGAAAGTTGTTTCCACATGACCCAGAAATACCACTTGTAGGTATCTACTCAAAAGAATGGAAACCAAACTACCAGATGAATGCATGCATATCTATGTGTACAGCTGCACAATTCACAATGGCCAAACTATGGAACCAGCCAAGATGTCCTTCAACAGATGAATGGATTACAAAACTATGGGATATGTACACAATGGAGTTTTACGCAGCCATAAAGAAGTACAAAATTACATTGTCTGCAGGGAAATGGATGGAATTAGAGAACATTATGCGAAGTGAGATTGGTCAGTCACAAAAAGTGAAAAGCTGGATGCTCTCCCTAATATGTGGAAGCTATATGAGGGACTTCAGACAAGGATGGAGAAAACCTTAGATGAGTAAAGAAGGCGACCTAACTGAGGGAGATGGGAGGGGGAAGAGGGAAACACCCTAATGCACATGATGTACATACACAAACTTATCAAAGTCAATCACTGTGCTGAGCAAGAGAAGGAGGGAAGGGAATGGGGGTGGGAATTGGGGGAGGGCTAATTGACCGATATGCACATGTATACTTCTACCACCCCGAAACTCATCAAGATGTATGATTACAATGCACCAATAAGTAAATGAAAAAAAGTTGTTTCCACAATATAGATGTCGCCATAATCAGACGTCAAGCACTCAGAGGCCATTGCAGCCCTGGTTCATAAAGGCCAAGCTAATGCTCAAGGTGGCAGCTGATCTGGGCATCATCCAGGTGATGGCCCCACCATGCGTGCCAGGCTAGTGGTCTTGCAAAAGGTGAAATCCCAACAGCCTCAGGCTGTGGGAAGAAATCCACAAGGTCTTCCCCAAATGGTGAAATACCTGACATATTTCCCGTCACCCAGATGGAGCTGTTAAGATTGTGCAGGCATGTCCATCAAAAGTCTACCAAACCGTTAGCCACTTGACTGCTAAGGTTATGGGACTTGGTGGTGGATGATATCATCCTTAGTGGCTGGGAGAGGGACAAGGTGGCCTCTGTAACAACACACACCTCAGGGCGACAGAGGCTGCAGAACAGTCATCAGTAGTGAGAGGGAAATCGTCCCCTACTTAACTGGCTGATGGCAGCTGTCCCCACAGTGCCGACAAATGCAGAGGACCTTCCTGGATCCACAAGTATGTGGCAGAGTTATGCTGAGCTCACCCAAATGCTGAAAAATTTGTGTATAAAATATGCCATTTACAAAAGTGGCAACTAACCAAGGCACAACGTGACGTAAGACAAAATGGTGTTCTCCAAGGCATGCTTAGCTGGTTTTAACACAATGATGGCTTTCACCAGAGGAAGGCAAAATAGCCTCACACACCACACACCATGTTTTGACTGTCCCCACACTCCACCCCATTGGGCCTCTTGCCTCACAATCTAAGCGATTTGCCCATGTGAGGTGTGAGGAACATTGCAACCAAATGTCATAACAGTAATACAAACTACAATAGACAACACGGTGTTCACGAGCAATAACCAGGTGTGTCCATTTTACTGGAAGGTTCCAGGCATTTACCACTGCCCACATTATACAATGCCCTGATTGCAAAAGGCAAGGATGGAACCAACTGGGTTACATCTCCCATAGGTGCTGTCTCCAGCCACTGCACTTGGGCCAAGGCGTCAGCCTCATCTTTTCCTGAGGAGGCTGGAGGCACATACCCAGTCACAGGAGGTGCTTAGCCCATACTCAGTCCATACTCAGTGCACACTCAGTTCACAGGAGGTGCCAAGTGCATGCTCAGTCACATGATATATGGTCACCATTGTTTGGTGGCCTAGTTTCCATAATTCCTGCCAGAGGGCTTGGCCCCACAGGGATTAATGCATTACCAGCCAATCATTGGCCTGCCTTAGTTGCTTCTCTGCTTTTAGCTCCTTCTGGAGTTCTGTCTGTACTTCCCCCTCCTGTCACAGCATCTCCAAACAGTGAGAAAGGCCAACCCCACAGCCCCAGTCATCTCGCAAAGGCTGTAATTATCAAAGGTCTCTCCCAGCTGCCAGAGAGCCTTTTCAAGTTGGATGGGACTCCCGTCCACTTAGGCCATGTCTGTGGGGGTGCCCATGACCCCAAAAGACTGGCTACCGAGTGCCACTCACTCGATGCTGGCCGGTCCTCCACCCCTCCATCCAGGGTAGATGGCTCCATACCAGACACTGCCAGATCCTGCCCATGGCTACACCAAGTGTTGTGCAACCCACTAAGGCTGGAAAGTTGCAGGTTCAGTCTGGTCCATCCAAAGAAGTGTGGCATTAAGAGGGGAGTAAGACATGGTTTCATTCCAGGTGCAGCAGACTAGAATAGGAGCCCTAGGCCTCCGGTACCCAGGGGCGGCTCCCTGAGTACGTGGGAGCTTCATGCATACAGGTGCTCATGGATGCTGGCTCTGCAGGAAGGCAGAATGCTGGGGATAAGGGGCCATGGAGGCGCCCTCACAGATTTCAAAGGAAAGCCTGGGAGGCCAGGCAACATGTAGCATTGTCAGAAACCCTGCAAGCACACCCTGAGGGGGCTATTTGCGAAGTTGTCACGGTGCAGCTGAAATTTCAATAGAGACCCCAGACATTAAGAAGTGCCAGGAACATGAAACATCTTCTGAGGATAGCTGAAGGTAGGCAGGGGAGCCAGGTTATAAGAGAAGCCACACCAGCTGCAGCTGGCAATGCCAAAGGGGCTGTGTGCCCCAGGTGCCAGACCTAAAGCTACAGGATGGTGTTTGCCTTGCTGGGCTTTGGTCTCTCTTTTTTTTTTCATGCTTTCTTTCTATGCCCCTAATTTTCCCTTTTGGAAGGAAAAAGTTTACTTCAAAGCATTGTATATTAGAAGTATGCAACTTGCTTTTTATTTTTACAGGGACTCACGACTAAGTTTATCTTGAGTCTCAGAGGAGACTTTGGACTTTCAAGTGATGCCGGAACTGTTAAGACTATTGGGACTCTTGGAGATGGAATGAATGCATCTTGCATTGTGAGATGGTCATGAGCTTATGGTGGCCAGCGACAGACAGTTAGGGTTTGGGTTTTGGATGTCCTCCAAAAGCTCATATATTAAAGACATACCCGCAATGCAGCAAGATTCAGGCGTGGGACATGACTGGAGAAGGTGAGTCACTCGGGGTTTAGCCTTGGGGATTATAGATCTCTCTGGGTGATAGAGATCAGTGCCCCATTGGCTTCTTATTGTCCTGGGGATATATTCTAAAAATGTCAAGCTAATTTCTGTGGCCCCAGAATGCACACTTTCAATCTCAATATCATGCAATTCACTTCTTTGGTCTCTAAGTTCAGTTAAATCGGGGCCTTTTTTTATTATCAAATATAATTCAAGTAGAATTATAATTGTATTCAAAAAATAAAGTTAATTTGCTCTTAGATTTAACATTAACCCAAGGCCAATAGGATTTTCATTTGCCATTATTTTCCCTCTATTCTAGTTAATGTCATTTGTGAGTTTCCTTTACTTTCAAATTTATTCCTTTTGTCATATAAAGAGATATTCAAATTTTTATGCTACCGATAAACTCAAATGAATAGCAATGATCTCTTAAAAAGATTATTCCAAAATAGGATTTACTGATTTGACAAAAGTCTTGAAGAAATAAAAATTCTGAAACTTCGCTTTTATTTATTGTGCCGATCTATTACAATCTTTAAAAATTAGTTTCATTCTTTGAAATAATATTCAATACTACAATTTATCATTAAAGCATTTATCAATATGCTATGCAAATCACTCAAATTTAACTACCATTTCCTTTTTGTTTGTTTCAGTAGAGATGAAGTATTTCTCTTTTGAACTTTTATTGGTGCATCGTAATTGTGCATCACAGTGAGTCAAAGAGATACATTCATGTATGCACACAGCATCAACTGGGGTGCTCCCCTTCACACCCCACCCTGCTAGTCCCCTTGTTCCTCCCCAAACATGTCAGTGACATTGGTAGTGATACCTTCCTAAATGAATATAACGTTATTTGACATATTTTCTTCCTTAAGCCTCCTTTTTTTCCGTATCCTTTTCCCTCCCTGAGGCCTTTTTACTCTTCTACTGGTCATTTCTTGAAGGCATATTAGCTGCTAGAGAATAACACATTTCTTTTTTATTGAGTTAAAAGATTTATTGAGTACTTTCTAAGTGTCCTGTACTACGGTGCACAGTTTACCTGATTTATATCGCTTCATCTTATAATTATATCTAGAAAACAGGTCCTATTCATTGTGCGGACCCATTAAAGGTGCCTGTCACATAGTAAGCACTCAGTACATTTAATTGCTGTTGTTATTTTGTTTTAATCCCTTTTGGATACTGAGAAAAACTGAAGCGCACAGGCACATAGTCTTCACTTTTAGATCTGGGGTTGAGCCAGAGTAAATCTCACATCATGTAGTTCCATTCCCAAAACTCTCCCCACATAGTTCTGAGAAAGAAATGTAAGAATGAAATAATTTCTGACATTACCTTTTGTTTTTGGTAGTTGGTCTACCTGGTACTCCTTTTTCTTCCATCAGCTTCTTCCCGCTGGCATCATCAAAACACGGCCTTGACCAAATAGAAATGGGCAAGATCAGGCTGGGTGTGGTGGCACACGCTTGTGATCCCAGTACTTTGGGAGGCGGAAACCGGAGGGTCCGGGTTCGCGGCCAGCCTCAGCTCTCTCTCTCTCTCTCTCTCTCTCTCTCCCTGTCTCTCTCTCTCTCTACCTAGTAAGGCCCTCCGCAACTTTGTGAGACCCGGTTTCAAAATAAAGTATAAAAAATAGGGCCGGGGGTGTAGCGCGGAGGTAGAACGCCCCTGGGTTCAATCCCCGGTAACTCAAAAAAAAAAAAAAGAAAGAAAGAAATGGGCACGATCTAGGGTAGGGGCAAACCAAGTTGCATATGTATATTTTGATGTGTTTGAGATGAGTGAGAGTTCTGTGGATACATGACATCTTTCAACTATCACTATAGATATTGGAAATGGGTTTTTCTCCTCTTCTGTGAAGGCGGGTACTAAGACTTTGTGATTGTGGAGGTTCTGATGATATTGTTCAGAGATAATAAAGAAAATCAATGAAAATAAAACCTGATTTTTGAGGCTATGCAAACTTTGAGGATAAAGCTCATCTAAATATCCACTGTTGAAAGAGCTGGAAAGAGACATCTCTTATGACAAATTTGGCATCTCCCATACTTTCCAGATTTAAATCAAAACTATTGCTGCTTCCCAAAGTGTCTGTGGGTAAAAAAAATGGATTTTCTGTAGTGAATAATAATAATTAGAACAATCTGAATCTTGTAATGATATTTCTTCTAGAATTAATTTTCATTAGCATCTTTTAGATAGCTGAATTCACCACCTTGTTCGAACCATCTAAATACAATTTAACTGCTTAGTATTGTTTAGCCTATTCAAATAAAAATAAACAGTTTGATATATTTGATATATGCATCTTTGGGACTTTTCTGTTTGCCTTCCAGCCTGCTGAAAAATCTGTTCAGTTTCTCAATTATTTCTTCCTAATGATATCTGGACAAAAGTTATATGGAGTACTGACTTTCAGTCTTTAAGTTCTCTGCTTCATTTGGGTTTTAACATGATAAATTCTCACTATATTATTGTTCCTTAATGCTTTTAGAAAAAATTTAAATAGTGTTTATTTTTTTTTCTTTTGTGTTTATGCACAGGAATTGTCTGGTATGCAACCATTATGACCTAATGGAAAAATTCTATTCAATTTTATTCAAATGTCTTTCTGGTTCCAGAGATGTGTGTGTGTGTGTGTGTGTGTGTGTCTGTGTGTGTGAGTATGTGTGTGTTACTGGGGATTGACCCATACAGAAGCATTCTATATCTGAGCTGCATCCCCATTTTTTAAAATTTTTGAAATAGAGTCTTGATAAATTACTGTTCACTGGCCTTATACCTGTGACCCTCCTTCTCAGCCTCCCAAATACTGGGATTACAGGTATGTGCCACTGTGCGGGGCTTGGTTCCCGGGATTCTGGTTCTATCCCTATATCCAGGAAGAGGGAACATGACTCATGCTAAATTAATTGTGACCTCCATCTTATTAATCATGGTTTTATTTTTAATCAGGAAATGTATTATCTATGCTGGTCCAATCAGAGTTGCTCTCATGATTCCCACCTGAACTTCTTAAATGGAAGAATTGTCTAGAATGTGTCAATAAAAAAGATGGTGGCATAAACCATTGAAACAATTCCCACACCAGGAGGAAATAAAATGACTGATGGATAAAATTCACACTCCAGGAGAGAGGTGAGAAATTTTCAAGAGATAGCACTGGACACAAAATAACTCTTAGAGCAAACTACCTAAAGTCCATTTTACCATTTAATTTTTTAATCATATGAATCAGTCTGTTTCCTTATTTTTATTAGTTATTATTATCATTTTTTTGTGTGTGATACCAGGGATTGAACCCAGGGGCATTCTACCTCTGAGCTATACCCCCAGCCCTATTTTTAATTCTTTATTTTGAAATAGGGCCTCACCAAGCAGCTGAGGCTGGCCAGGAACACAGATCCTCCTGTCTCAGCCTCCCAAGTACTGGGATTACAAGCATGCGCCACCATGCCTGGCCAGTTTCCTTATTTTTAAAATCAATATATGTTTGGTTTTGAATATCTTGCAATCAAAAGTATCTTCATTGATACAGATGCTAAGATGCCCCCTGATATTGAAGGTAGACACAAAACCCAGTTGCCTATGAAGGCAAATATTAGACATCCACAGTGCAAAGAAAATCATCAATCTTTCCCCAAATGTCCAGCCATGCTAGCCAGAAAAAGATCACTTGATTGGCCTACATGGAGTTAAGCGACTTCTTCTGGACCACTCAGTACAGAAAAATTACAGTATTTTTAACCTGGTTGGATTCGTGGCTTACCCTAATTCATAACACTCAAAATAGTCATCATCCACTTCACTTTTTAGATAAGGAAACAGAGATGCAGAGAAATTAGGTAATTTGCCCACAGTGACACAATAGACCTAGAATCCAAATTCATATGTATCTTCCTAATTTTTTGAAAAGTGCTTTTATTTGAAAACATAATCCAAAATATATTGACTCAAATAAGAAACCTTCAGTTTTTGCATTTTCCTTTTAAAACAAAGTACCTTAACCATAAACCTGCTGGCATTTGAAATTGTCACTACATCCCAGGATCTCTATAGCCTCACAGTGCATTCTATTTCTAGTACTGTTCATACCTTAGCTAGATTCTTAAATGCGTTCTATATTCTACACTCAGATTTGATGATTTTCTTCAAATAGGCCTAAAAATTGTACATTACTCCCAAAGTTCCCAATCCATCTCCAAGCTTCTTTCTTGAGGAAAAATCTGGCTCATATTTTTTCCTTGGGCTCCCTGTGAGTAAGTTTCTGGTCTTGGCACGTATAAGGAAATACATGCAAAGAATTTTACAAAACACTCTTTCAAAGGCAAAATTTACAGTAGATTTGATGGATATAGATTGCAGTTAGCCAAGTGAGAAATTTTAATTTTATAACAACCAGGAGACAATTCTTCCCTTTTTATTTGAAAATAGTGGTGCCATAGTGTAGTGCTGAGAGATTTTTTCCTAAACTCTTGGAGATTATTCTAATTGGAAACAGGATGAATCCTGTCACAAAACACTGATTTTCTGAATCCTAATGGAAAGTGCCATCTATTTACTTGTTTGGCCACAAATTGGAAGTCTGAGAATCAATGTTTAGCATGGTACTAGTCCTTCTAGTTTGCAATGTGTCTGTTGTCCAGCTTTCTAGGCAGGTGGAGAGACCTGAGATCTCATTGGACAATTTGAATACAATTGTGAAGAGTAAGCCTACACCAAAATGTCTATGTCACACAGTAACTTCTTTAGTTTCAAGGGTTGTGATGTTAGTGACAAGGTTGCAAAAAACATAAAACAAAGAGCTAAAACAAAACTTATTCCATACAGAAGAAATAAAAACATGGCACTAAAGCGGGGAGAGGATATGTACAGGAAAGGGTAATTCTACCCATACCAAGTATGCAATGGTTAAAAGTGACAGCAGTTTCCCATGAGTCAGGTATAAGTATGAGTTTGCACTGTCCCCCTGGAAAAGCTGAAACTATCTAAAATGTCTAGCGCCAAGACAGCATCTTAATTCCTGGATTATGCACATGGTAGCCATTTCAGAGAGCCATGCAGGTTCAAGGTTGCGTAGATGTGGCACATTTTAAATCACACCCACATATCTCTTTATGATGCTACAAAAAAAGTTAACTCAATTGAATAAAAAATAAGGCAAAGCAATCTTTTTCATGTAAAAATTGATTTCTTAAACTATTGTGTTTTAGCTTACATATTTCAACATACATCCCATCTCATTTATGGCTGAATTCCTTCCAGAATTATATACACTGAACATTTTAGTCTAAATTGATGTCATGTTGGATTTGGGAGATTAACAGAATACAGCTGACCTAATAAGGACTCAAGGGATTCCTTCCAACCAAGATGTTTGTGACCTTCCCTCCAGAGACTTAGAACCATCAACATTAAATGTAACATCAGGAGGAAAAATATAGATGGTAGAAGGAGGTAGAATTAAAGAATAGCCAATGAAGCACTTTACCCAGTTCTACCCCATCCCAAAAGAATTCATGCAAGTTCAACTTCTGATCCGCCCACACAATCCCCTCAAGTCCTATGGAGACTCATAATGTCCCTTTCTTTCTTGTGTTTGCATCTAAATCCTATGTTTCTAGTTCTCCATTCTCCACAAATTCACACTCCTCAAGAAGTCTACCTCTTTTTTTCCCTAAGAAAATCATTTAGAATGCCTAAATAGTAAACTATTGACTTAGATTAACCACCATTTTTCAAGTATGAATATTACCATAAGATATCTCTTTCTTCTCTCAGGGATGGCACCGTCATGTTCTTTTCACTCTTTTGGAAGAATTTTTTTAATGTGCTATTGTTTGCTGGTACTTATTTTCTGATTTCTAGCCAAAATGCATGTGCAATACATGTGAACCCTTTCACACAGGTTATCAAGAGACTGCAAAAAGAGGCATTATTTAAGTGCCACCAGAAACCACTCGTAGGATTCAGGGATAGAATCCTGGGGCATGGATCAGTTGCTTGTCTTTGATAAATGCAACTGATTCATACTTTGCATTTATACATACAGCACCAGCTAAACTTTGATGCATTTGCTACAGGCTTTGCAAACCTGAGGGAAGAGGAGGAATAGTCCTGAAAATAGAAGCCGTGAATATGATTTATCAAGGATTAAGCAGTACCTCTTGGGGCCATTAATATTGTAAGAATACAACTATGCAATATGGATACGAGCGTTTGCTAAATTAGCAAGAAAATTTGCTCAGCCTCATTAAAGGAACAAATGGATCTGCAATAAAGGAATCCCTCTGGTGTGGGTTTTTCCAGGCCCCCTCTAGTAAGAATTCAGTGAAGAAGGTTGATAGGGGAAAAATGAAGGAATATTTCTCAAATTTGAGCTGCCTTTGGTGAGAGGTAACTTAATGAAAGCAATTCTTTAAAAACAATTCTTCAAATCAGTTCTTTAAATTCAGTTGCCCTGTCTCTCAGTTATTGAGAAAAACAGTAACATTTACCAACTTACAGTTTTTCTACCTGGTGAATCAGCTGCCTGAGATTTGTCTCTTAAAACATTTTGAACACCCAAACATAACCCAGGAATCCTATGAAAGCTAGGCCAGGGGCCAAGGAGCCCACAGAAATACTCAGTCTGACTTATATGGTAATATTATATTACCAACAAATGGTTGGTAATCAAGTATGAGGATGGAAGTGTGGAATCCTACATGGACAGTACACCGGACACCACAGTGTTCTCTGTGCCACATCCTGCCCCTGGCTGCTTCTGTATGACTGGCACTGGGTGTCATATTTTGCAGTAGCAATTTTATATTTGACTATAAAAAGAAACATTTTCAGAATATACTCTGTGTGAATAAAGAACAGATTTTTGTTTGCTTGATTTGTTTTGGGAAACAGAATTACCATGATTTGAAAGACTCCATGCAATAACTGCATTTCACTATTGTAATAGATAATATTAGCATCCATCTAGCTAGCCATCCATATCTATCTTCTGGCTTTTATTTCTCCATTGTTTATTTGTAATTGTATCACACCTGTGGGGGCAATGGGTTTGAGGCTGCTTAATCAGTTACTTGATGTGTGAAATGAAATAGCCTGGTAAGAATTTGTCATATTCATATGTGCATATCTATGTATTTATGTACGTCGGTATGTGTGTGCCTTTGTACGTGTGCATTAAGGTCCTAAAAGTAAGTTAGTTTCCACTGACTCTAGAGAAAAGAATTACACAGTAATATAAATGTGACAGAAATAATGTAAATACTTAAATGAAGTAATGTTGAGGGGAAATTTCTAAACTTCCATGAATAACCACCACTTAGTAAAAAAGTCAATATTATATTAATCACACAAATATATATGAATGAATTATCATGCATATAGTTTGATACTTGGTATAATAGAACATATAGATATAATTAGGACCAAAGCCCATAGCTTTAGTCAGTCTGAAATTTCTCTCATCTTAATTATCACCTGGATATTAGTATATTTTAAAATGATAACATTCTACTTTTGAAAGTAAGTACCAGTTAACAAAAATATTAGAGATAACAAATTGAAATTAAATAATTTCAGGTTACCTAAGGCCAGCTAACTCATGGAGGAAATCCAACATATTTACATTTAACTAATTGAGTTATCAGTAGTCAACAAAATAAATAATCTACCAAAAGCAAAGAAACCAAAAGGACATGCATCTTTTGTACAAAACGATCTTTAAACCACAATAACTTTATCTTATATTTACCAAAAAGGTTAGTGACCTGTTCCAATGCTAGAGAAAAATCTGGCCAAATTGGTTTTATTTATGCATACTGTTCATTCTGGATGATTAAATGAGATTTTTAAAGGTAAATTTTGAAATTATTTAATTTCAGCCTTATGGACTGAATTTTGGACATAGCCTCCACAAAAGAGCCCCTGCATTTTCAGTGTTTGCCCAGGTCCTAAACAGTCTATACCTCGTGACTCTCAGGTCTTCTCTGTTCCAGGAATTTTTCCATCATGAAAGTACGGTATCATGGCAAACTTGGTCAATGAGATGTTGGCTGGTACTGCTAATGGATTGTTCTACATTAAAGATTAATCATGCATCCACTCTAGGCAAGTGCTTCTTCAAAAACAGAACACAGGAGTTAGACTAGATTATACCTAACACTCCTCGAATTTTGAATTCTATAATATTATAGCCAGTTATAAACTATAGTCCTGAAATAAAGTATGTCTTTTTTATCTCAGAGATCTCCTTACTGTAATGGTTAGCAAAGCTTACTCCCACCATTCTTAGATTTTCTGATGTGTCTATGTGCAGGTGCTCATACACCTTGATCTTCTAAGCTTCAAGCATCAGAAAAAGCCAGGAGCTACAAATTTTCTCATTTCTTATATTCCAGAACACATCACCAAATAGGATTTCTGAAGTGTGGAATCTATGAATGTAACACGGTACTCTTTAATATTTGTTACTTAATCCTTTAATGAAGTCTTTATAAGTAGAGTTCCACTCAAAAGTGAACTTATTCTTTCATAGAATAGCAACTCTTGAAATATTTTCAAAGTGCTTGTCACTGTTGGTGAAATGTATATAATATAATTATACATAATTCTGTCACTTCTGTGTGTATGTGCATACACATGTCCATATACACATGCAGTTTGTGTGTATGTATGTTCATTTTACCTACTTAAATGAATAGGGAAAACTCAAAACTGGTTTGAGGTTTCATAATGAAAAGTGTATGGTCGTGGTGGCGCACGCTTGTAATCCCTGTACTTTGGGAGGCGGAGACCGGAGGATCCGGGTTCACGGCCAACCTCAGCGAGCATGCGCACGCGCGTGATCTCTCTCTCTCTCTCTCTCTCTACCTAGTGAGGCCCTCCGCAACTTCGTGAGACCTGGTTTCAAAAATAAAGCATAAAAAAAATAGGGCCGGGGGTGTAGCGCGGAGGTAGAATGCCCCTGCGTTCAATCCCCGGTACTGAAAAAAAAAGTGTATTAGTTAACTTTTTATCACTGTGATAAAATACCAGAGAAAATCAATTTAAGTGGGAAAAGATTTACTTTGGCTCGTGGTCTCAGAAGTTTTGGTCCATGGTCACCTGGCTTTGTTTCTCTTGACCTGTGGCAGCACAGTACATCATGATGTGCATCATGATTGGAGAAAGTCTATGGCCAGGAAGCAAAAAGAAACAGGTAGGGGCCAGGTGCTAATACCCCCTTCAAGGACATACCACAATAACCTAACTTCCTTCCATTAGGCCCCACCTCTTAAAGGTTCCTCTATCTTCCAAAAGCACCACAAGGTAGGGACCAAGCCCTCAATACATGGACTTTAGGGGGACATGCCAGATTCAAAATATGACACAGGGAATCTGACAAGTTTGAGTAAATAAAATTGCTTATGCATATTCAAACACAAAATTCAAGAAGCTATTTGAAAATTTATCCTTAGCTAGAGAGAAACCAGGAAACCAAAATGATTTCAGATAAATGGGGGGATATACTACTAGAATAGTGACAGGGGATTTGAAGATGGAGGTGGAGAGGAGAAAAAGGAGACTTGATGATGGAAACAATTCAAGTCATCCTTTGTTCATATATGAAGTTATCGTCTGTGTCGATGTAAATATTGTCTATGGAGGGTGAGCAGGGAGGGGTCTGGAGTAAAACACACCATGAATGCTATGTGCATGTATGAACCTCACTGTGAAGTATAATTGCAACACACTAATAAAAAATGAGTTATATTTGTAACAAAAAATTAGAATCAAATTTACTCTGCCATGGAGAATGGCAAAATTATGTCAGTTTCAGGAAAATGTCTAGAACTAGAGAATGTTATACTGAAATCTGCCAGAATCAGAAAGTCAAGGGTCATATGTTTTCTCTCATAGGTAAAGCTGGAGAGAAAATGGGAAACAGAGGATTTCAGATAAATTAGGAAGAGGATCAGTAGAACAGTGAAAGGGGTTTGGGAAAGGTAGGTGGGAAAGGGAAAAAGGAAATATGATAAAGGAAACAGTTCAAACAATGCTATGTTCATATAATGAAGGTATCGTTGCCCATCTCACTAACATGCATGGGGAGCGAGGAGAGGTGGGTGGGATCTGGAGGGAAACACACCAAGTGCTGTGTGCATGTATGCTTCTATCACTCTAAAACTCACTATGATGTATAATTACAATGCCCCAATAAATGTGTATTTAAAAAGAAAGTTTATCCTTGAAAAACTTTAGTACAGAATCACTTGTCATTTATCCTTACATATTTTTATACAATACAATTTGTTTATTATAGAAAATGATTGAGTAAATTTAATTATTCAGTTGAGTGAAAGCTACCTTCTAGTTATTAGAAAATTATGAAGCACAATGTTACTCCACATATGCTTATGGGGTACTTAAAATTATAAAAGGTTATATGGCATTCTCCTTATTCTCAATAGGCAATATTTTGTTTGCCTTCCTCAATTCAAATACACACACACACACACACACACACACACACACGACAGATAAATCCACAAAATCAATGTTCTTATGTCTTGTTATGTTTTTGAAAAAAGTAAAAAAATCCCCTAGTGGGGGAAAAAGCTGCTTATCTATCTTAGAGGAAATCTTCAATAGGTAAGAATTTCATTAATGTGTCCAACAAATATTCACATACACCCTGTATATAACTACTTAGGCTTAGAATTCTCAGTTAGACCTCATCTTTGAGTCTGTAGGTCTGGCATTGGAATCAAACTAGTACTGTGCAAGTGTATCCAATTGGAGCTGGGAGACTGGTTGCATTAAATACTATCATATGTCCTAAGTTTGTACCTACAAAGTACTTCATGAAAGAAAAAATAATCTCTGTTCTATTGTTCAGTAAAATTTGAACGCAGTTTTCCATTGCCAATTGTGTATGTGTGTTTGTGTAATGATTTTACTTTGAAAAGGAAGATTATACACAAATATTTTACACAAAAAGGGAAAATAATGTCATTGAGGATATTTCTAAGCCCATTTCCTCTTGCAGGATCCAACTCTTATAAATGCACAAGTTTTCAGACATAAAATGAAACTTAAAGTATTCATTCTTGGAAGCTACAAGTGTGATTAAGAGCCCCCAAATCCCATGGTCACCCAAGAAAATGTAGCCTAATTCCTTATAGTCATAATTAATAATAAAAATAAACAAATAATAGAGAAATAGATGAAGAACAGTAAAGTCACCAAAGAAAAAGCCATGAAGAGAGAGAAAATTAGGAGACAGAAGGCAAGAACAAAAAGGGAAGCAAAAGTAATTTTTTAAAAGATCACTTATATTTTAATCTACTGAGTTTTGTGACTGATAAAAACTGCCTAACTAATGAATTTACTACCAAAAAAGATGCAACTTTTGATACGTGTTTTTTTTTTGGTATTTTGGTTTCTTTGTTTTTGTTAAAAGGTTATCATCTTACAAAATCCAAGGCTTAGATGGCCAATTAATCTCTTCCGGATTCTCTAGAACATTTATAAAATAAATTGAAAATTCAAATGATCAAATCATGTATTACTTACTGTAAAGTAAAATTTTCTTTCATTTAGATGATAAACCTGTATCTCTCATGGTGATAGAGGCATAGTGAAGATATAGAAGCAGCAAGAAAAAGATTCTTAGTTCATGACATCTAACATAGGTCTTTTGAGAGTACATATTCCTAGCTTAAAAAAAGATATAAGACATAATTCTTTGCTATCTTACAAATTTCTACAGAATTCGACCTATCAAAACTTATGATCTTTATCTCTTTCAATTTAAATAGTTGACTATGGTATAATTAACTTTTCCTGCTCTCTGGCATTATCACAAAATGAATTGGTGCAAACAGTGTTGGAAATGAGACATAAAAATTCATCTTTCCTCATTCATACATTTGTTCTTTAAAAGTTCTCTATAGAGATTCATTTGAGTACTAAATTTAATTCCAGAAGCTGGGAGCATTTACTAAACCCAACTAAAATAAAAAGAAGAAAATAATAAATATTATGGCAGGAAAAATTAAAAGCTCAAAAGAAAACTAATAAAGAAAATCAACAAAACCAAAATTTGATTCTTTGAGAGGATCAACAAAATGTGTGAACCTTAAATTTGACTAATCAAGATAAAAAAAGGGAAATGACACAAATTAATAAAAATCAACTTACTTTAAAACACTCAAAAAGTTAGAAATAGAGAAGAATGTTCTCAATTGGATAAAGGGTATTTATGAAAAATCCACCACAAACAGTATACTCAATGGTGAAAAACAACTTTCTTCTCAGACTCACAAATAAGACAAAGATATTCATTATCTCCACTTTCATTTAAAATTGCATTGGGGGATTTAATCAGGAGAATTAAGCAAGACATAGAAACAGAAGCCACCTGTAATGGAAAGTAACAGGAAAAATGCCTCTCCTCACAGATAACATGATGTTGGATACAGAAAAATTTTAAAAATGCATCCAAAATTACTATATCTACTAATTGGTTTTAACACATTGGTATGATGTGTTTGATATGAAAAATGTATTTTATTTCTCTATACTAACGATGATAATACAGAATAAAATTATGAAAAACCATTTGCAACAGCATCAAAAATAATAAAATGCTTAGGAATAAATTAAACAAAAAAGTGAAAGTTTCATGCACTAAAAATTATAAAACATCATTGAAAGAACTTAAAGAAAATCTAATTAAATGGGTAGGTATGTTGTGTTTATAAATTAGAAAACTAAATATTGTTAAGATGGCAATATTCCTATATTTGACTACAGATTCAAAAACAATTTTTCTCAAGATATGTGCTGCCTGTTTTGCAAAAATAGACAAGTCCAGCTGAAAACGAACTTAGTATTGCAAAGGACCCAGAGTGGCCAACACAATTTTGAAAAAAGAACAGAAAAACAAACAAACAAACAACAACAACAACAACAAATGAAGGTAATGGAATCATTTCTAATTTCAAAAATTGCTATAAAGCTATAGCAGTAAAACTAGCATGGTAATAGTATAAAAATAGATAAATAGACCAATGGAATAGGTTGGAGAATATAAGAATAAATCTTTGCATTTTTGATCTGTTGATTTTAGACAAGAATGTCTAAACATAGACTTACTAGCAAACACTGTTGGTACAACGGGATATCCACATGAAAAAGATGAGGTGAGACCTTTACTTCATATTGCAGAAACAAAAATTAAGCCAAAATAGATCAAAAATCTAAATGTAAGAGCTAAAATTGTGAAACACTGAAGTGAAAAGAAAAGAGTAAATCTTCATGACCTTGATTTTGGCAATGGTTTCTTTGATATGACACCAAAGTCACAGCAACAAAAGAAAAGAAAATAGACAAGTTTGATTTTATCATATTTAAAAAGGTTTGTGCTTCAAAGGATGCTGTTGAAATGTGAAAAGAACACAAAGGATGGAATAAAATATTTGCAGCCATGAATATGATAAAGGACTATCATTCAGAAAATACAGGTAATTATTAAAATCCGAAAAATAAATAAGTGCTCAATTTGAAAAGTGGACAATGATTTGAGTATATTGTTTTTTCCAAAGAAGCTCTACAAATGGCAATAAGCGAATGAAGAGAGGCTCAAGACCATTGTCAATAGGGAAATGTAAATCAAAGTCATAATAAGATGCTCCTTCATACCCACTACAAGGCCTACAGTTAAAAAGTGAGACACTCACAAGTGTGTGAATGTGGAGAGATTAGGACCCCCGTATTGCTGATGGAAATGTGAAATGGTGTGATCTCTTTGGAAAATAATTTGGCAGTTCTTCAAAAAGCTAAATACAGAGTTACCATCTTACCCAGCAATTGTGCTCCTTGATAACTATGCAAAAGAAGAGAAAACAAATGTCCCTTCAAAAAAGTAGTATCCAAATGATGGAAACAACATTATTTATAATTGCCAAAACGTGGAACAACCCAAATGTCCGTCTAATGAATGAACAAACAAAATATTTCCAAGTCATGGAATATTATGCAGTAACAGAAAGGAATGAACTGCTGAAAACTATTCTATGGATCATTCTTGAAAA
The DNA here is from genome assembly GCA_004027185.1 of Glis glis. Classification (NCBI taxonomy): domain Eukaryota; kingdom Metazoa; phylum Chordata; class Mammalia; order Rodentia; family Gliridae; genus Glis; species Glis glis. The sequence continues at coordinate 22,706 of PVJS01026533.1, forward strand.
CATTATGCTAAAAGAAAGGAGCCAATCACAAATGATCACCTATTGTATCCTTTCATTCATTTGAAAAGTTCAAAAATGAAACGATACATGGAAACAGAAAGTAGATTACTGGTTTCCAGGGGGTGGGAAAGGAGGGAGTGGGAAGTGTATATGTAATAAGCTAACGTATATGGGGTTTCTTTCAGGACTGATGAAAACACTCTAAAACTTTATGAGGACCGTGAACATGGCAGGATCGTATTAATATACTAAACGACATTGAAAGGTAACCTTAAAGAGTGAGTTTTATGATATGTGGATTATATTTCACTAAAGCAGTTATCAATGGAAATACATCCCCCTGATTATCATGTAACATTTGATTTTATGAAAGCGAGGGCTGATGACAGAGCATCTTTCATTTTAGGTGGTTAGTAAAAACAGTTCAGGTCAGTGCAGATGGTGATTAAGACAAAACCGAGTTCTTATTCCTCCAGGAATATCACTACATCTCTGAGGAAAGACAGGAGGGCCGAGGAGTAGTTGCATTTGTAGTAGGTCATTTCAACATTCACTAGCTCTAATGCAGTCTGATTCACCTGGGATAATTACCTCTAATGGAACAGTAAATTCTGAGCCTTGATTTGAGATTAGGAAACAAACTGTCAAAGTATTGAGAGTCTTTAAATCAGTCTATAGAAAGATTTAGAGACAGCATGTAAAATGATTTGTCATTGATATGTTTATGATTATAATATGTGTATCATTTCAACAGGGATATATTCTCCCATTCCTAATTCATGTCTCATTCAAAGCAATTGTATCCTTCCATTTCGTTATGTTTAGATGTTCTTGTGTTAGAATAGCCCAAGATTATGAATTCTCTAAAGGGAGAACCATCTTCAGAGATCCCAATCTGAACACATCTTTGAAAAGAAGGGTGAAAAAATTTGCAAACCTTTGCCTTAACCCTCTCAGGACATCTCCTTCACCACACTGCTAATCTAAACCTTTCTTCTGTTTCCCACTATCATGTGTATCTCTTGTCAGCAAGATCTGCAAATTACCCTCTAACTATTCAATTCACATCTTGTTGCATTTAGTGTCTGTCCTTTTTTGTCTTTTCTGTACATTAGTTCCTGCCAAGTACTTTCTTTGAAGGAAGAACAAAATATATTTTGGCCACTAAAAAAGGCCAGACCTAATTCCATCTCCAAAATGTTAAAAGTGATGATACAGCATTTTATTCTTTTTGGGTCAAAGTTATTGGAAGACAGTGGAAAGTTTTCTAATCCATATAAACAGTGCCATCAGCCACAGGAGTGAAGGAGCCTTAGAGCAGTGCTACACCTTCCAAAGTTCTAGCTGGGAGAAAACTAAGAATTTGTGCAGTATAGAGTTTTTTTTTTTTTTATTCTTGGCAGCCCTTAAATTCCTAGTTAAAAAAAAATTAAAAATGACATTGAAGTCTTCTCGGATTCACTATCACCCTCAGCAAATAGTATTTTGATGAGTATGGGGTCAATGAATCATAAACAGATGGATTAAATTTCTAATAAAATACTCATAAGTTTTAAAAGTGAAATAGCATTATGCTATTTCCTGTTATTTTTGAACCTTAAATTAGAAAAGAGTTGCTGCAAATTATGAGCTGATATTAATTTTCTCCCATGTATTGCTGTCCTTTAGTACACATCTCCAAGAGACCTGAAGTCACTGTCCTGATTTTTTGGTTGAGGAGGCTTCCTATTGCTCTTCCTTTATTTTATTTTATTTTATTTTATGATTTTATTTTTTCTCCTCATAAAAGGAGACAGAGGTATAGTTGAGTAGAATCTGAGTACAGATGTTCAAAGTGAAATCCTCTAAGAAGATATCATTAGCTTTCAAAGCTGTTACATCAATTTCATGTTGGGGAGAAAGAAAAGAGGAGAAATCCCACAATTACAATACCATTATTAGAATTCAATAGGATCAATAGGTTCCATGCTGTGCTCTTGCTATTAACTTGTGGGATTGGCATTTCAAACACAAGAAGCATTATGGAACCCTCTTATTCTTTTTCTTTTCCATCACTCAGGTAGTGGAAGTCTTTTCTCAGGTAACAATAATGGAATGCAAATATTCAGCTTTCTCTGCCTCTGAAGAGAGAGAGTCAGAGGCAGAGGTATCACAGGAATGAGAATGAATGACAACAGGAAAAGGAGGAGGGGGCGAGAGAGTGAGTACACGTAAGGAGAGAGACAAATTAGTCACTGGAGGAGTCAAAGTGAGAAAGGACAGCTGTATAATACAGAAATGTGCAGGCATCCCTATCTCATTAGGGTTTATTAGCTGCAAGGAAATGGGGCGTGAGAGAAAGGCATGGCTTTGTGGAAGAGAGGAAGTCCTTCATTTATTATTTGGAGGGGTAGAATTCCAGTGTTCTCAATCACCTCTTCGTTTCTCCCTCCTCCTCTAACCAAGGAACATTACTTATGCCTAATTTGCATATTTCTCAAGACTCAATGACTATTTTAATACTATCCGTGGATACAGCCAACAATGCCATATGGAGAAAGAAGGAAGAAATCCTACTTTTCAGAGATCTCATTACTATTTTCTTGATTAAAATAGCCTTGACCAAAACTAGTTCATCAGGCATTACTGGTATTCCCAGCATGGGAAAAGCCATGGAAAATTAGCATTTTGAATGAGACTACCCTTACAAGCAGCCTGAGAGAACAGCTATCAATCAAATGACTTAAGGAGCAATAAAAGTTCACTCTGCTCTGAAGGAGTGCCTCATATTTTTATGCCACTTTCTAGAAAGTACAGCATTACATCCTCCTAAATTCCTTCTTCCTTTTAAATAATGGATTTTGAACTTGAGTTCCTTGGATAATTTCAGGGTGTTCGGGACATTTTTATTTTGAAGAAACTAAATTGTATATTTCTTAAGTGATATGAAATGAAGAGAATGTTTCTGACGACTAATTCTTCCTTTTATTCCTGTAAGGTTTCTAGTTGAGAAAGGAATCAGCTAATTATCTATTAGTCTATTGTAACCAAAGTAGGAGTTTAGGTTGAGAAGTTTCACAGATGTTCAAGGAGACTCAATAGAATGCTGTCCAATAATTTACCAGGAAGTTCTGATTGAAGCGAAATAAAACAGGCTGGATACGACACAAGACTAGCAATATTGTTTAAGGGGTTTGAGTAGAAACACTGTCTGTATCCAGGGATTTCTTCCAATTCTAAAAGATAATCTGCCAATATCTCTTTTATTCTCATCAATTATAACTTATATGTAAAAGCAGCTTTTCAATAAAGACTTTGAAAATTATAATATGAACTTTTCAAAGTTTGCTAGCTTTGGAAGTAAAATCCTATTTAGGCTTCACACTTTGTAGCCTTAGAATTTTAGCCATATTACCTATGGTTTCACTGTTCTGTGGAAAAGCATAAAGTGGCTTTGCCACTGATTAAACCCCCAACATCACTGGAAGTCATTTTGGGAGAAAAAAAATCAATGCCCTCACCCACAATGTCAGTTAGCTCTATGCAAGCAACTGAACCATACTCTTTCTAAGCAGGGGACTCTCAATAGTTGAGTGCAACCAAATAAAATTCTCTTTCTTATTGTCATTCTATATTCTAATTCTATAGCATTTAAAATTTCAAAGTTGCATCAAATATGAAAGGGTATTATTTACAAAAATCATGCTTCTAGTAGAGAGATGCAAATTTTAGCCACTGCTATGGTTCAGATATGGTTTGAGGGCATGCCCCAAGAGTTCATGTGTTAGAGACTTACTCCTTGGTGTGGTGATGTTGAGAGGTGGTGCTGACTTTAAGAAGGTGGAGCTTAGTGAGAGGTCTTTAGGTCAGGGTGCTGCCTATGGGAAGCACTGAGGAAATCCTCATGGGATCCTGTGTCAGTTCTTGAAAGAGTGAGTTGTTATAATAGAAAACCTAGCTCCTGAATTGTTGTCTGGCATCCTGTCTTGAGATGTGATCTCTTTCTCTCACACACGCTACGACCATCATTACGCCATCTACCCTGAGGTCCTTACCACAGTCAAGCTGATGTCAGCACCATGCCTTTGAACTTCCAAAACTGTGAGCTCAATAAACCTATTTTCTTTATAAATTTACCCAGCTTCAGGTATTCTATTACAATAATAAGCCGGGCGTGGTGGCGCACGCTTGTAATCCCAGTACTTTGGGAGGTGGAGACCGGAGGATCTGGGTTCGCAGCCAGCCTCAG